>CAUZXS010003881.1:5000-140000 GCA_963585895.1 Sepioteuthis lessoniana | reverse complement strand
TTATGAGTCAAACAGATCAGAGTTTATATTTAAAATAGATTAGAATTACATTAGGTCTTGAAACATGGCAACAAAATCTTTACCTATTTAAAATGATAGTAAATATAGATTTTTTATCGTTATAAGATAAAAAAATCTATATTTACAATCATGGAGATCTTAATTTATCACAGAGTAAAATTATGGTTCTGCCTCAGGCAAAAATTATGGAATTAGTATACTTAGAAGATGTTCATTGAGTTATTTTCTTTCTTTTTAGTTAGCAGTAAATAAACTAACAGCAGATAAGACACTAAACATTTTTATTTAATTGGTGAACGTGATGGCTTCATAAAATATTCCTTAATTAAACTAGATTAGATTATTTAAATTAATCGTATAATTTTTTCAAGCCATAGGAGGAAAATATTTTAGAATAACGTCTTTGGCATAAAATAACCCATTAAGGTTTGACACACCTTTAGGCTAAACTTTCGATTCCATTGTAAAATAACGACTTTAATTTTTTGATCTGATGAATTATTCCAAGGATAGCTTTGGCATTGAACAAACCAGGAGAGTTGATATGCCATTAAACGAAGAAACTAAATCGATTTTTCTATATATTCAACGTTTTTGAAGCGCTAACGAGACAAAAACAATGACAGGAAATGAAACAATGATAGTCTGACGATGACAGAACTCCTTGTTCAAGCGACAGGATTTTTTACTGCATCGCATTTGTAACTTGAGGACAAGCATTACCGTACAGTAAAGGACCCTGCAATCAGTAATAAAGAAGTCTCTATGAATCCAACCAATACAGGTGAATACCTTTTTTTAAGCAGATTTTATTTAGGTTAGGATCTCGAAGACCTTTTTCGAGTTGGATGGTTGTTTGGTTGGTTGGTTTTACGGCATGTCAAACCTTGAGGGGTTATCTTATGTTAAACTCAGTCTTTCATTTATCTATTTGTTGCAAGTAATTCTATGGTTTCGAGTAACTACTCTCATTTGACAGTAACCATTTGCAAACACTTATAGCGCCAAATAACTATACTTAATATAAATGATATGCACACAATCATATGATTTCAATTAATCCTATTTAATAATAATAAATTTCAAGCAATTATATGGATTATCTTACAACGAAGAGAGTTAAACAATTTTGATCTCCAATTATATACGGTACTGAAGTATATCTTAACAATAGTTTTATCTTTACAGTCACTTCATACTTAGTTGCAATATCAATGTTTCAAGAGCCAACGTACTTATAAGGTGACAGATGTTCCAGTCTGTTAAAGGGTCTACTGGTTTTATTCTCATGGTAAGAGTGTGTCCATTTTGAATTTGTGCAAGGGTGCGTGCATGCGTGTGACCATAAAAAGGATTACAGAACAAGGAACGTGTGTGTGTGTGTGTGTGTGTGTGTGTGTGTGTGTGTGTGTGTGTGTGTGTGTGTGTGTGTGTGTGTGTGTGTGTGTGAGTGAGTGTCTAAAATATTAAAATAATGGACACAATAAATCCGTTAAAGTTTCATGTTTTCCATAGTTTTCAGATATATATATATATATATATATATATATATACATACACATATATATATATATATATATATATATATACACACACACACACACATATATATATATAGATATATAATAGAAAAATGGAAATAAATCCGATGGTATATAGATATAAAAATATTTTTTAAATATTCATAAGATCCTATGAATATTACGTTTTTTCATATTTTTATTCACACACACACACACACACACACACACATATATATATATATATATATATATATATATATATATAAAAGAGAGAGGTAACATGTGTATATATGTGACAAGAGAGTGAACGATAAGGGTGAAAAGTAAATAAAGAATTCTGTCCGTCACACTGAGTTTATTTGTGGGAAAAAAAAAGAGATTAATTCTATTTAAACCAGCACCCGCGTGAGAAAGAGTCAAAAAAGAAAGTTTTCTTCGTTTGCAATGAACAAAAGATGTATACGGGGTGTGATAAAAAAAGAATTCAAAAAATAAAAATTAAAAGAAAAATAAACAATTATCGATACTGAAGCTTGAACTTTTTGTTTAAATTTTAAACGTGAACATCTAAGTTACTTAAAGCGACGATGTCTAGACGTCTAGACAGCTGTCCAAACAAATTATGAAACCAGTGTCGATACATTTTCTACAGCATATTTACCGTACCTACTTTTTCTTGTTTCCTCAACTGAAAATCCATCTTAAGAGTAAAAAAAAATTTAAATGAAGACATTAAAAAAAAAAACGACAGTACAGCTTCACATCCTATGAAAAGAGGAACACTTACACTTATATCGGGTCATAATTAACGAAATTCGAAAAATCTACCCTATGGATTAAATAAAGGATTCAGTTCCAGGTTCCGTATAAGCTCCTGGGATTGACATGAAACACCTGAAGAAGGCCGAAGGATGAATCGGCTGAAACGTTATGAGGATAACAAAGAAGATGAAGACAATAGAGCGAATATTCTAAGTGATGAAAATTATCAAGCCTCGTCTCAGAAATTTAGACAAATTACAAGAATACGTGAGTTGGATACCAAGGAGGCTATTTTGAACATATTTTATATTCACATAATTTATTTACTGAACTTAACAAGATTTAATTCACAACTCAGGCAAAGATCTACGAGGCATTTCCTCTATGGCAGGAGACCCCCCAAATATTAGACTACATGCATATTCGAATCAACAAAGCGTTGTTTAGTCAGATGCTCAGGCTTCTCTTGCTATTTCTAAGTGGTCACCCATTTAAGTACTGAACAGATTCATCGTTGCTTAACTTGGGTAACCACTCAGAAACAGGTGCGATAAGCTGGACTTGCAAGTCAGTTATTATCTAAGTTTAGTTTTGTTGTGTCTCCAGCGAGAATCGAACTCACTAATCTGAGATCGTTAATACGAGTCACCTAGCACATGCCTAACCCTATTTACTACGTAAATGACAGATTTTTTACATTTAATGCCTGGTGTTGTTATTTACTCAGTTTTACTTAGATATGGCACACTGGCCTCAGATTGTTTACAATGCCTGCAGTTGTATAAGTAGTCACCCATATGAGTATTGAATATGTTCATCACTGTTTAACTTCTGTGATCATTCGGGAATAGGTGCTTTCAACAGGACCCAGCTGTAACTCCCGACTTGGTTTCAGTTTCTTTGTTAAATGGCATATCAACCTTTGTGGGTTATTTAATGTCAAGGCCATCCTTGTAGAAGGACAGCAGTCATAGTATTCAACCTATTGCTGAAGAGATGAGGGGGTTCATACCTTTCTCAAGGGCATTAGTCACAAAAGGAACGTAATAGGGTGACTAGAGTTCGAACCCGTTTACTACGAATCCACAGTCCAGCTCGTTAGACACTACTCCATGAGGTATGTACATTTCTATATCCAAAATTTCGTGACAACTGACAGCAAAAATAAACAAAACAAAATAAATAAATAAATACAACGCACAAATGCCCCGTCTGTAGATTGAACCTCAATCGTCGGTGCCGCTAAGATATATTTTTAACATTTTTACACCCACAGAATCGCTTTTCTTCATCTTTTTTTTTTAACAAAAGACATTTCCATCTCCCAGGTGAATACGTAAGAAGCATAAAACAAGGAATAGTATATATTTTTTAAATTTTTCATTTTACAATATCTACCATTTTCGTTTCTTATTCGCTCAGAGCAAAAATATTTTTCTTTGGGTTGTCGAAAATTTACTTCTGCTTTCTTTGAGAAAAAAATACTATTTTTCAAACGTCTTCACTTAGAAACGAGACTCTGCCAACAGCAAACGAATGGATATTCAAAATGGATATGATATTAATAGAAATAGATGTAACGACAGAAATGATTAAGGCAGAAAACAACGTATCTTTCCAAACGATCAATTAAAAAAGACAGAAATGCATTCGACTCGTTGTCTGAACGGAACTGAATTAATATATGATACAGACTGATCGTTAGCATCCACTAGATGTTACGTTGCCAATAAATTATCCGGTCGACAACTAGAACAGCAGTGAATAATAATAATAATAATAATAATAATAATAATAATAATAATAATAATAATAGAGATGATCGACATTTTTCGGGGTTTTTTTCTTCTTTTTTTTTTTTTTGAAGAAACGAAAAGAAAGAAAAAAGAAAGTCGAAAAGGTAAAGAAAGAAAGAAAGAAAGAAAGAAGTTCCATAAAGCAAAGAAAGAAAGAATAGAAAGAACGAATGAAGGTTGTAAAAGAAAGAAAGAAAGAAAGAAAGAAAGAAAGAAAGAAAGTAGTCGATAAGATAAAGAAAGAGATAGAGAAAAAGAGAAGTTCCTCAAAGCAAAGGAAAAATGAAAGCAAGAATAGCTGATAGGATAATAATTCGGTCATATGAGAGAGAGAGAGAGAGAGAGAGAGAGAGAGAGAGAGAGAGAGAGAGAGAGAGAACGAATCAAGATTGGAGCTGATGTATCTCAGGTAATAAGTAATAAAATGAATGAAGTAGGATACAACGCTAAAATTGAAGTCTGCCGACTCTAGCAGCCACCCTTTTTCGACTTACTCCATTCTTCTTCGCCGCCTCTTCTTTCTCCAAAGAATTGTTGTTGTTGTTGTTGTTGTAGTTGTTGTTCCTGTGGTTGTTGTTGTTGTTGTTGTTGTTGTCTGTGGCGGTAGTGGTGGCGGTTGTGGTTGTGATGTTTCCATTTTGGCATTTGACGCACGCACTTATGAATGACTGCTTCAATAGCTTAAAAAAGAATATGTGATTTTTGAGACTCGTAAGTCTACACATGCATTCCTTCTATATATGCATTCCGGGGAGATCAGGTATGAAGAGAGAAAAGGGATCTTTTGATGGTGGCTGTCAACAGAAAGATGTCTGAGTTGTGCGTTCATTGGCACAAACATTATATATATATATATATATATATATATATATATATATATATATATATATATATATATTGATTTGATTCAAGGTGATAGTCGGTGCAAAATGGGATATAGCTGTGGAATTTGATCTTCCGAGATCAGTGGTCTATGAAATCGTTCACTCAAAGTTGAGATATCATAATGTGTCATCTTGTCGAGCCCCAAAGCAACTGATTGACTTCACGTTCTTAGAGGAGTGTATAATTTACGTGCTCGTGAACCAATGAGACAAGTGGAGGAATCTTCGATAGTGACTATATGAGAAAGTAACATAGTAATACTGGTTACTGTGTTTTATGTGTACAGTAATCAATATGTTTGATTAGTAAATATATGTGACTGTCATTTTGGATATCCCTTGCAGTTATTTGTATAAAATCTTGACCGTCTAATGTCTGAATAGTGTTTGTTGAATTAAGTGCATTAACAAGGAAGTCTTGGTTTAAGGCATAACAACATTCATGGGTTATTTAATGCCAAACCCATCCTCGTAGAAGAACAGCAGTGATAGTATTTAACAAATTGCTTGGGGGGGGGATACCTTTCCCAAGAGTATTAGTCTAAAAATAACGCGACTGGAATTCGAACTCGCTATTACAAGACTGCAGCCAAGCCAAGCACTTTAGTTATTATACCCCTTTAACAATTAAGGAGATTATGTTGAAATGCAAATATTTGCATTAAGAAAAGTTGGTCAGTTGGTCGGTTGGATTTTATGGCATATCAACCCGCCTAGGTTGTTTAATGCTAAATCCTGTTTATATAAGTATATACGAGGTGCGTACGATAAGTTTCCAGACTTTTTTCGTATGGGCACTTTTATTGATAGTACACACCTGAAACTCTAGTCCCCTTCGAAGTAATCTCCTACGGCTGCAATGCACTTGTTGTACCGTTCCAACAACCTCTGGAAGGCTCCATGGAAGTCCTCTTGTGTGAGCGTGTCAATGACCTTTGTCACAGCCTCTTTCATCTCCTCACTTGTCTCATAACGGCAGTCTCTGAGCTTAAGGAATAAGCAAAAGTCACAGGGAGCAAGGTCTGGACAATAGGGAGGCTGAGGAACTGTCTTGATGCCCATCTTGGTCAAATAGTCTGTGACAAGAATGGAGTTGTGGACTGGTGTATTGTCCTGGTGGAAATGCCTCCGACCCGATTTGAAGAGTGCTGGCCTCTTCCCAAGGAATCTCTTCCTGAACTCCCTTAAAACCTCAACACAGTGACCCTAACCCTAACCCTTTGGCCAATCATCTCTGGTATATTGACTTCCTTACTCCTCCCACACCTCTCATCATCCCTCGCAGACTCCGTGCCTTCCTTGAATCTCTTATGCCACTCAAAAACTGATGCTCGATTCATGGAAGATGCTCCAAAAGCAGTCTGAAGCATTCCATACGTTTCTGTGGCTTTTTTTCCAAGTTTAAAACACAATTTTATTGCATATCGTTCTTCTAAAGTGTCCTCACGTCCAGATTGCATTTTTGAAATTCACCAGCTGTGACAATCAGGCTTCAGTAGGGTGTATTCCAATTGCTGCTGTAGCTGTTCATTTGAAGCTGAAATCATAAGAATTGGTCAGTCATCTCATAAGATGTATAGCAATAACATAGGGAATATTCAAGAGTCTACGACAATTTTAAATGCCAATAAGAAAAAAAGTAGGGAAACTTATCGTATGCACCTTGTATATAATTTGTAAACGCATAGTTTGTAGATAACCATTTTAAACGACCCAGAGCTCATTTGTTTTCTCACAGTTAAGTGGTTTCAAGGATTTCTATCTAACACTAATAAATCTATTTATGGTTAATCCTTTTTTGCACACAGTTAAATGGTTTCAAGTATTCCTATCAAATACAAATAATTCTATTTCCAATGAATCATTTGTTAGGCTGCAGTTGAATGGATATATATATATATATATATATATATATATATATATATATATATATATATAATTTGTAAATGAATAGTTTGTTGGCGATTTCATTTTTAAAAAGTTAGAGTTAATTTGTTTGCACACAGTTAAGTGTCTATCTTCCACTCACATTAAAATGGTTGCAAGTATTGCTTTCTTACACTAATAATTGTATTCTATACCATTCAATCGCAAAGAATCAAATTGTTCCAAGTGTTACTATGAAATACCAATTATTCAATTTCCAGCCCAGTCGGCTGGAGCTGTAGAATACACCGACTGCATCTCAACAGAAGGGTAAGACTCCCCCCAACGAGTGTCCTGGTAATATGACACTAAACAATCTAATGGTGAGGCTTCAGCCCTTGATATTTGGGTAATGTGTGGTACTCATTGTTTGCCATCGCTCCCAGGTTCACTGTGAATCGGAATGGTAGTACTTGATTGGGTCTTATCAATTGGTCAACTAGAACTGTTTGACCATTTAAACTCTGTACAAACAAATGACTTATGTGAAATCGAGTTGTTTGAAATAGAACTGTTTGACTTTTTAACTCTGTGTAAACAAATGACTGATGTTTAATTGAATTGACAGTGATACATAGCAATACTTGCATTCATTTAAGAGAATGCAAATATAATTATTCGTGTGGAGTACCTGAAACCATTCACAAAATCGAATTATTAGTATTACATAGCAATACTTAGAACCATTTGTGATTATTGTTGAATAGAATAATTAGGGTTAAATGGCAATACTTGAAACCGCTTCACTGAGAGCAAACTAATGATTAATATCGAATAGAAATATTTGTGTTTGGTTGCAATAATTGAAGCCATTTAACTGTGTAGAAACAGTAGCAATATTTTTGTGTAAACAAATTCTAACTCATTTAAAAATAAACTATTCACATAGAAATTATATTTGTATATCCATGATAATCTGTCAGCAAACAAATGAATGATGTTAAATTAAATTGTTAGTTTTAGATAGCAAAAATTGAAACCATTTAACTTTGTGCAAACAAATGATTAATTATAAATAGAATGATTCGTTTTAGATAGAAATACTTGAAATCATTTAACTGTGTGCAAACAAAAATGAGCTTTGGCACGTTTAAAAATGTTATCAATAAAATGTGTTTACAAATCATGTACATTTGATATATATGTATAAACAGGAGTTGGCATTAACTAATCGACAGTGGTTGATGTGCCATAAAACCCAAGCAACCAACTAATTCAAGTTCAGCACACCGTCAAAGAATTTCAAGTCACTAGAAGTTATAATTGCTTGCAAATTCTTATTAATGAATACGAGGAGTTACTGGAAACTATATAATTGCTAGAAAAATAGATTAACTTCGGCATTAAATAACCCAAGAAGAGTTGGCATGCCACAAAACCAACTAACCTAATTTAAACCTACAATATATAAAAGGTTCCCAGGAAATATTTTTTGGAAGAACAAAAAAATAATGGATGAAAAAATCAAAAAATATTTGACAAGTAAAAGTTTCGATCAAGTTACGCTTAAAATACCAGCTTCCGCTAGACCACCGAAGGTAAGGTAATGGCGAGTCTGGTCAGTTTTTAGATGAGTAACTATTCAGAAACAGCAGGTTCTCTAAGCTTCCCGAGACTTGATGTAGCTAGACTAAGAAAGGCTTGATAAACAACTACAGATATCAGCTGAAAAAAATTCATATGATGACGTCATTTGCTGTGAATGACTTTTTTTTTTTACCTATGGGATCCAAGTAATGCAACACCGATGTAAGAAGTGTGTAGACTGCAAAGGAAACTATGTCGAAAAATAAACTTCATTAAGTCGCATTCCATGAGGATATTTTGGTCAGCCTATGAACCTTTCAGCTGACCCTCGCCTGTGTGATGTATATATCTTTACCAACCCCTCGGGCAGGATATGACACAAGGTCAATTTTTAAGCAGAGTTTAACAGGTTTGAATTCAGAGTTTTCCTTCTCCTAGACTAGTTGTCTCACCAAGGCTGAAGAACCCAGTCTGCCCTACTATTTACCTGTAGCTGGAGGGAGAATAATTGGATTCATACCTTTCTCAAGGGTATTAGTGCTATGTGAATGTATAAGTCTTGGCATGGGAGCGCTGCATTTTCGTGTAGCGAATTTTGAGCAGGAATAGCCTGGTAGAGACTACCTCTTTCCTGGCTTATCACAATTTGAATTCAGAGTTTCTTCTCGTCCTAAACTGGTTGCCGTACCGATGCTAAAAAACAGTCTACCCAACTATTTACCCATTGCTAAAAAGGAACAGGTAGATTCACGTCTTTCCCAAGAACATTAGCATAAAGTGAAACGCAAATAGCTTCGTCCAGGGATTGAACTCGGGTGACCGATTCTATTTCCTAAGATGATAACTAAGATGACAATCTCTCAAAACGTCTTTTAAAAATGATTTTTATCAAATATTTACATTTGAAGTTCAATTCTTTCCTTACAGTTCCCAATTTATTTTTCCCTTTATTTTATTCACACCTTCAGAATTTTGTCTTTTCATTATATATATATATATATATATATAAGAGGTTAGGGAATAAGCAAAAGTCACAGGGAGCAAGGTCTGGACTATAGAGAGGGTAAGGAACTGTCTTGATGCCCATCTTGGTCAAATAGTCGGTGACAAGGATGGAGTTGTGGAATGGTGCATTGTCCTGGTGGAAATGCCACTGACCCGATTTGAAGACTGACGAGGAGATTTAGTTTATTTTGTTTATTGAATAAATAAAATAAACAAGCGGATGAAATATCTGGCCGGCTGGCGGGGAGTTGTCTATTCGGCGACAAGCGGTTGCTTTGATCTGGTCGGACCGTGTTGTCGGGTGACGCTATCGGGACGGCCGAAAATTCAACTGGCGTGTGACCTCTGTTTGGCCTATTTATGAGTTCCCGATTTCAAACAACGGCTCCAGAAAATACTTCGTGTGGAAAAAATATGATTGGTTGAAAAATAGACATTTTTTTATAACTGAGAATTTTCTGGGGATTTTGGATAGACTATGCGCGAAGCCTATGCGCAGAAGCCATGATTTTCTCAGTTTGACACTGGCCGTTGTTGGGTCAACATCCGGTAGGTGTTATTTTCTTCTACAGTGTCAATGTCTGTGGGTCTGTATTTTGTGTGTTTTAGTAGTTATATGTGTGAAGAGTTAAGTGGATGAATTAGAAGAGATTTGATGTATATATATAGGCATGTTCAGTTGAAGACTATGGAGTGTTTTCTCTTTGAGATCTTTAAGTGAAGACGTTTAAGTCGTCTTGTTGCTTTTCTTATTTCTAGGTCATGGTGTAAGTTTTTGCCTCAGTTTAGAAAAGTAATTTCTCATTTTGGTGATACACTGTGGATCGTGTCTTTTGTACGGCACTCACGAAAATTTTCCTTCTGTTTAAAGGAGTATCTCATTGTAGAGATGTTTTTCAGAAAAAATGTTTCAGTAGTTGTAACTTTGATATTTTTTGTCGAAGGAATGGGTATTCCTTTTGTTTTGGAAAAAAAAGTTGCTTTTTAAGTGAATTCTCGAGGCTTTGAGGGCATAAACACCCAATTTCGATTTTTACATCCAGCAGCGAATGCTTACAGAAGTCCAATCAGCGAAAAGAAAAAAATAGGCAAGATAAGTTTTGTTTTATTCTTGTTTTCATGAATGGTTTTTCTTCTTCAAGGAAAAAGAAAAGATATTTATTTACGCATGTTTTCTCCGATTCAAAAAGAAAAAAGTCTTGTTTGTTCAAATTTTGAGTAATTCTTTTGCTTTTAAATCTTATATTGATAAGGTTTTCTTTGTTTGAATGTGAATGATACCGTTTCTTTTATAATCTTTATTATAAACCATTTACTAGAGACACACTCTTTTGTATTGCATTTTTTATTGTTACCCGGCACAGAGAATAAATTTAAAAATCTTTTTATATATATATATTGTATAGATTGTATAGATTCTTTTTTAATTTGACAAGAACTTCCACTTTTTCTATTTTTTGTATTTGCTCCCGTAAATTGATTCCTAAATTTTTAAAAATCAGTATCTTTTTGTTAATGAACGTTGGTTTTGACCGGAAATAGTTAAAAATTGCGACTATCCGTAATATACTTACAATGAACATAACGGAAGGAAAAATAAGATAAACGCATTTGTACAAGTAAGAACATTTAACCTTTTATGTACATAAAATAAATGCCTATGGTATTAAGATGAAAGACTACTTAAGCTAACCCCAGAGTATATATATATATATATATATATATATATATATATATATATGTATATATCTTTAAGAAAGAACAAAAACCGGTCACATTAGGATTATTAATTTATTTCCATCCTGTAATGGGTTTTTGATTTCTATCAAAAACACTAAAAAAAAAAATTGACTGGACTTCTTCAGATCTTATGGATAAAATAATTCAGAATAGACACAGAAAAGAAGGGTGGGAGGGGATAAAAGAGGGGTGAAGAGTTTTCTCCTCATTTAGCCCACTTCCAGTTTTTTTCATTTTATTGCCGGTTAGAATTATAGTAAATTAATTTGTTTATTTTTATTTTTTAAAATCTAAATACTTTTCGACTTAAAACTCCAGATTTAATACTAATTTAGATAAATACAACTTTCTATAATAACCTTACGTAAGGATACATTAATACTTATATTAAATTAAATTCAAAATTTAAAATTTAAATTCTTTATTTCAAATTTTATTTTCGTGCCAATTCATTGAAAAGTACATACACATCATATGGTTTCTTCTAATGTCAGTTACATTGAGCTCTTTACCAGGAAAATTTAAAAGTTCACTGTTGAATGTTTTTTTTTTTTTTGTCCTGATGGAATTACTCCCAACTCCGGTTTAATTGGACCGAATAATACACACACACACACACACACACACACACACACATATATATATATATATTGTTTCCTGAACAAGTAATTTTTGTATGGGAACTGCCGAAACCCAAAAATTGAAAATGAAGGTTACTTGATTCGGGAAATTAAACCCCTTTACACATGCAGAAACCTTTTATATACATAATATATTTATATATACAATATAATATACACTATATATATAATATACAAACAAGTAGTATTGGAAGAATACAAAAACATGTCCCAACAGCTAGAAAGATGCACATTTCGTTCAATTAACAAACAATGAATAGAGTGTTCGACAATGGTCCAGGAGACCGGGGTTCAATCTCAGGTCGACTCATATCAAAGACTCAAAAAATGGTACTTGATGCCTCCTTGCTTGACACTCAGCATTATAAGATATGGATCTTGGGTAAGATGGAGCAATTTAGGGAAAGGAATAGCGCCCCCTACACCTCAGTGTAGTAGCTATTGAAAAGGGAGCCTTCAGGTCACCCTCGACTAAGGTCGCCAACTTTACTTTATTAACCGAAGGAAGGCTCACTTGATGAATATAGACCGAAAATAGTCATAGCCATGTGTCTTTACTGTTCCGTGGTCGGACAGGAGACAACGAACAAAGGAAAAAGACAACAAGCATGGGCTACTAGAACCTTTTGGGACATTCCATAGGGCACCAAACGGACGCACCCATTCTTTGAATGATATCATTATATATAGTCTCTCTATATATAACCACAAAGATGACATGAGACCGTACCCAAAATAAGGAAAGGTATATTACTCTCAAGATGCCTATTTGACATAATAAAAAGAAAAAAGTTATGTTTAGAATATACTTTACCCGATTTCTGAATGCCTTTAATAAATTTTAAGTCTCCAACACAACTTGCACTGTGCAGTTGGAAAAAGCTAGATGTTAACAACGCAAGGATGCTGCATGCTATTTGCAACAAATGCTGGAAGCAGCACCCCACCGAATAACAGTTGTATGGCCACTTACCTCTCATCTCACAAACGATCTTAGTAAGACGACCAATATATCCTGAACACTGCTGAGAATGTAAGGACAAATTCATCAGTGACGTTCTACTATGGACTACTACACATGGACACAACAGTGTTGGCCACCAGAAAAAAATTAAACACATCAGCTATATGTGGACACTGGATGTCGTCAACAGGAATTACTAAGAGTTATAGCCAATCGGGGCGGATGGCGAGAATACAGGAAATCCGTGCTAACAGAACATCTTGATTATATATATATATATATATAATCAAGACGTTCTGTTAGCACGGATTTCCTTGATTATATATTGATATATATATATATATATATATATATATGTGTGTGTGTGTGTGTGTGTGTGTGTGAGAGAGAGAGAGAGAGAGAGAGAGAGAGAGAGAGTATTTTGTTGTACGTGTAGAATCGGAAAAGAGCTTTTTAAAACCATGTTCATATTTAAAGTGTATAAAGTATTTTAAACCGATTTAAAATATCTTAAAACAATTCTAAAAAGGTGTCCCTTTATTTCGTCTACATCCTATCAGAGAATTCTGTATTGCAGAACTGATACTTGAGAAGTTCCACACAGGAGTTGTGGACAACAGCAATGCAAAGACGAAGGGGAAAAAACAAAACAAAACAAAACAAAAAACGGATTTTTTTTACCGTATTCTAAGAGAATTGGTGAGAGTAGAATTAATTTCCCTTGCTCCAGGTGAATTACAGGGCAGGATAGGTGTGTAAAATTATTTTTGTTTGAAGAGTTCAGGTTTGAATTTGTTGATTAGCAGAGCTTCCAAGATTGACTGATAGAAATCGTAGTTGCTTGACTCGAAAATCAAGAACATAGATTTATTATAAGCGCATGCGCAACTCTGATTGGCCCAGAGGTGCTGGGCAATGGCGGACAGTGGACTTTGATTGCCTGGTACGATGGATTGGGTTAGGGTATTATTGAGTATGTGAGTGGAGATGTGTTGATGTATCCTAATATCTAAAATTCTCTTATGAGACGTTGACGAAATAAAGGGACCCTTTTTTAGAATTCTTTTAAGACATTTTAAATAGGTTTTAAAATATTTTATACATATTGAATATGAACACACTTTTAAGAGCGCTTTTCCGACACACACACACACACACACACACACACACACACACACATACATACACACACACACACACACACACACATATATATATATATATATATATATATATATATATATATATATTCGTCTTTGTGTGTATGTGTGTGTGAGAGAGAGAGCATGTTTGATTAAATAATAGACATTTTGTCAACATTTTATTTAGATCCTTTCAAGTTTCCTGACAAGTGTTTTGGTTTAAGGTTGGAATTGGTAGATGAATTTACCGAAATTTTCCCGAGCGTTTCGAACCTTTCATAGGCCATCTTGACAACGAAAACCAATTTCATAATAATATTAAGATAGATGAACATATATTTAAAAACCTTATCAAAAAAAAATGTTCTCCTTATTGAACTTACCAAAAAAATTAATAAATAAATAAAACTTATCATTTGCCACAACAAATTTAAAACTTCCAACCTAATTATTTCCAATAATTCTTCCTCCTCCACTGAACTTCTCGATGGGACAAACGTCGTATATACGAAGTGCATTCGATAAGTTTCCAGACTTTTTTCGTATGGGCATTTAAAATTGTCGTAGACTCTTGAACATTCCCTATCTTATTGCTCTACATCTTATGAGATGACGGACCAATTTTTATGATTTCAGCTTCAAATGAACAGCTACAGCAGCAATTGGAAATTTACTAAGCTTTTTGCTTAGATGTGGCACAAGGCCATATGAAAGGGGCACCCAATGAGACTCGAACTCACTCGTGTAGGTTTGCTAGTCGAGCTTGCTAACCATTACACCACCAGAGGCGCCTGGAATACACCCTACTGAAGCCTGATTGTCACAGCTGGTTAATTTAAAAAACGCAATCTGGACGTGAGGACACTTTAGAAGAACGATATGCAATAAAATTGTGTTTTAAACTTGGAAAAAAAGCCACAGTTGCATGAATCGAGCATCAGTTTTTGAGTAGCATAAGAGATTCAAGGAAGCCAGGGAGTCTGTGAGGGATGATGAGAGGTGTGGGAGGAGTAAGGAAGTCAATACACCAGAATTGATTGGCCAAAGGGTTAGGGTTAGGGTTACTATGTTGAGATTTTAAGCAAGAGATTCCGTCGGAAGAGGCCAGCACTTTTCAAATCGGGTCAGTGGCGTTTCCACCCGGACAATACACCAGTCCATAACTCCATCTTTGTCACAGACTATTTGACAAAGATGGGCATCAAGACAGTTCTTCACCCTCCCTATAGTCCAGACCTTGCTCCCTGTGACTTTTGCTTATTCCTTAAGCTCAGAGACTGCCGTTATGAGACAAGTGAGGAGATGAAAGAGGCTGTGACGAAGGTCATTGACACGTTCACACAAGAGGACTTCCATGGGGCCTTCCAGAATTTGTTGGAACGGTACAATTAGTGCATTGCAGCTGGAGGAGATTACTTCGAAGAGGACTAGAGTTTCATGCGTGTACTATCAATAAAAGTGCCCATATGAAAAAAGTCTGGAAACTCATCGTATGCACCTCGTATGTCCAAATGTCTCTTGGGACTATGTGTCTCCGATGAAAATAATACGTACGTTGGTCTTACCGTTACGACTCTTTCAAGATGTCTCACTATGCACCTTAATGATTCTACCTCTGTAGCCATACATCTTAAAACCCACTCTATTCCCAAATCAAAATTTCGAAAGATTCTAGTAGAAAACTCCACTATAATAGCACACGAAATTAATAAGCTTCGACTACAAATCCTAGTTATTCTCAGGTTCTACCTAGACTTGAACTCGGATCGCTGGATTCAAAGTCCAGAGTGCTAACCATTACACCATAGGACCATTTGTCATTGGCATGATGGTTAGAGTGTTCGCCAATGGCCCGGGAGACCTGGGATTGAACCAAAGACTCAAAAATGGTATTTGATGTCTCCTTGCTTAACACTCAGCATTATAAGGTACGGATCAAGGGTAAAGTAGAGCAATCCCGGGAAAGGAATAGCGCCCTCCCCTACACCTTGGTGTAGTAGCTATCGAAAAGGGAACCTGCGGGTCACACTCGACTACGGTCGCCAACTTTACTTACTTACTAATCCTAGAAGCTCTACAAATAAAAAAGAGAATAGAAATAACTTTGAAAATAGCGACAATGTTTTGAAATGCCCTTTTTTATAATTATTAATATTCTATTTCTCTCTGTTTTAAATTCGTGCGATGTCTTCAGTATGTCAGTTTTATCCAACTTTGCGTTTACGTAATTTTGTAATGTTATCAGAAACCTAAAAACTCTTTATAAAAAAAAACAAACAAACTCTTTACATATGCGAACAACCCCTAATGATGGCCTATAAAAGGTCCAGAAACACTTGGGACAATTTCGGTAAATTCATCAACCAATTCCAACCTAAAACCAAAACACTTATCAGGAAACTTAAAAGGATCATAATAAAATTATCTAGACAAAATGTGTCTATTATTTAATCAACCACACACACATATATATATATATATATATATATATATATATATATATATATATATATATATATATATATATGTATATATATGCAAGGTGTGATCAAAAAATATCCCAACTAAGATTTCAAAATTTAAAAGATGAATGGAACATAGTTGATGAAGTTATATGATGAAGTGATGAAGTCTAGGTGTCTATAATTCAATCGATGGGGCTTAGAAACCTCACCAAAAGGGTTGTCTTTTGTATGACACTAAACTGCATCTGATGGTGAAGCTCTAGTTCTTGAGATCTAGGGAGTGTGGAGAACTCTTTTATTGCTATTACTCCAGGGTCTACCCTGAATCGAAGCGGTAGCACATATTAGGCTTCCATCTATGGAAAGACGCAGAAATCACGTGAACACACTAGAAATGAGTTTAAAAAAACATGATACAAGAAAGAAAGAAAGAAAGAAAGAAAGAAAGAAAGAAAAAGAAAGAAAGAACAACCCCTACAAAGTTCATTAACAAATAACAAAAAGGGAACACTTCTTCAGGCCTTGAACCTTTTTTTAGAACCGTCCTTTCTGTGTCTCGTCTCAACGAGCGTCTCCTTCGTACACCTCTTTATTAGTATTTTCAAGAAAACAGTCCACTTTTTTTTAGAAGGCCAATGTCACTTAAACGGCTCTTCATCTTCCTCCAGGTGTAAAGTTACTTATTTTATAAACTGTATTTTAATGTCTTATAGATTTTAACATCTGAAATAAGATATTTTTTATGATATCTAGAACAAGTGACAACCTTTTTTCTACTTTTAACCTTTTGACACTTCCGAGAGACTCACTATAATAGGGTGTCACCCTGTTAATTTATGAGAACTCTGTAAGGTGGTTTCAGGCATTGAATGGATTGATCTTTTGTAGCAAGAACATCAATGAAGAAAAATTGATCTTGTTAAATAGAATTACATAAAAGATCAGTTCGGAAAGTATAATTAAGAAGCATATGTTGAAATCATAATCAGCACAAATTAGAATTGAATCCGAGATAAATCTTGTAATGAGAATCTGTAGGGAATAAATAAATAAATTGAATTAGAATAATTATTAAAATATGCAGAAACTCCCAGATGCCTCTGACGGAAAGAGGGGCGACGCATGCGCAAAGAAAAAAGTACCATCCCGACGAAAGGAGGGATTTAATTCTCTCTCAGCAGTGACCAGCGGAGTGACAACACCTTGCTAACTGGTGGAGGATGTCATGCGTTAGCCTTTAGACGACGCATTGGCTAACCCTTCCACTGGTAGTTGTCGTCTCTTTCACGACCAAACCATGACTAAAACACCGGACTTAGACGAACTACCAAAAGTGAACAACACATCGCAAAAGCTTTATATACCGAACACGTTGTTAAAGCTTTAAATACCAAATAAGGACACATATATACCCAAGAAACGACTAACGCATTTTTAACACCTTGACTGGGGGATTCAACCATTTCAGTTGTGTTCAGAGAGAATTTTCTCACCCACTGAATGGTTGTTGAACCCAGAAATAAAGTGAAAATATAAAAGATGTTTTCCTCTCCTATCTGTTATTACTTTTTCTTTCATAAAATTCTTTTACAAACTTCTTATCCAAGAAGTTAAACCAACAAAACAAAAGTGGGGTAAAAATAGAATAACCCAGAATGGAGTCAAATAGCAGACGGCGACACAGCTTGCCCTGGGACCCCATAAATCAACCGGTTCGCACCAGTTCGTAGGAACCTGTGGGCTTAAATCAGGTGTTCTCAATCTTTTCTTTATTTTGACATATTTTTTTAAGTTGAGAAAATAACTAAACTTAATAATTTCACTTCCTAGACTATAGCGTATGGCAACCCAAAGATCAACCTTTGCGCTGATATCGGACCAGCCAGCATGGTTTGCTACAAGAGTTGTGGCAGTGAGAGAACTTGTTGTTAGTGATATATGTAAGGAGAAGAACTGTTCTTAAAAAAATTTAATCTCACCACTGGATAGATCAAGTAAATTCTTGTGAAATTTAATAAAACTGAGGTTCACCCACCGATACTTACAACCCTATGATATGGGGTGGACATGAATAATGGGTCTGAAATTAAATATCAACTATGATATTTATCTAAGTTTATAATCCATCAAAATTCCTTAATGATATTTAGAGGCCAATGGAAGTTTTTTGTCGGTCAGCAAAGTGATCCTCGTGGGAATTCGATGTGGGTAAAGATATACTCTGATCCTAGGTAGCAATGCTGGAAAGTGGCATTTGGATCCTGAGTAAAGCACAAAGATACTTCGTTCTGATCCTAGATTCAAGTGCCGTTCTATGTGTAAATAATCCCTTCGTTTTTTTTGGGTGGTTGTTGTTGTTGTTTTTTGTTTTTTTACGGGTAGTGTGCGAGTGAACTAATGAAAGACGAATGGTTCTAAAATTCCATTAAGGTTGAGCTCACGTCTTTCCTTTTGGTAATGTCTAGACAAGGAAAACTAGATTGTTTATCTTAAAATTTTGTCTTTTTTTTAAAAACTTTTTTTTATTTGTCTATTTCTTTAGTTTTGTTTTTCCCACCAAACCAAATGATCTTTTCCGTGGAACAAGAAGCATGTCATTTATTTAAATATATTCTTTTTTTTTTTTTCTTTACTTTTCTTTTGCTGTCTCTTTTATATATTTTTTTACATATGCGTCATGTTTTTTCTTCTTTTTTTTTTTTGTTTTTTGTTGTTTTTGTTAAGCTTCAGTTGCTGTTTGCATTACCGCACCCTCGAGTCACCACCACACCCATTGATGTGCACCCACGTGACTTATTGGATAAGCCCCTTTTAACTCTTTTAGTTTCCGGTCGCTCACGACCCAAAGCCAATAATTTATTGAAATTTAGTGATCCAACTATCTGACAACACCTCCTGATTTTACTATGATGAATATGATTGATTGATTAGTATTAGTGGCATGCCAACTCGCATTGGGTTATTTTATGCCTAGAGGTTAGGGAAATGCATTCATTGAACATTTTTATTCATACTTTTTTGTACAGTTGTTTGTTAAGAGCTTCTTGCATACAGTTATGAATATCAGGCATTCCGATCTAATACAAGTACTTTGCAAACAGTTGCACAGTTTTAAGTATACTTCTCTTATGTCGATAATTATATGGTCCATGGTAATTATTTCTATTTAAAAATAATTATTTGTTTGCACACAGTTATATGGTTTCAAGTAACAAATAATAAGCAATCTAGGATTCAATCTATTATTCTTAATACAAATAATTTACAGTTATATATCAAGTATTCCAATCTTATACAAATAATTTTTTCTGAAATGTTTGACACATTAGTGAGACCCTAACAATTACTACCAAACTTAGTTGTCCACACTCATCGAGGCTTCAGGACGAGAGCCTCATCACTGGATAAAGTTTAGTGTCCTACCAAGAATACCCCCATTTTGGGGACAATTTTACTCCTCTTCAAGAAATACAGTGTAGCAGAAAGAACTTCGTATTTTTGTTTGGCGCGTAATTTAATTTGACCGTTATATTTTCACCCAATGAGGATGACTTATCCTATTCACCCCAGACCTTTTTTCCGCGCAGCACCAAATTGGGGAAGGCCCACAAAACACTCTCTTCCTCAGAACTTTTCAAAAGGGACAGACGTACTTACTGTCCGCTCTCTTCATTAGCAGCAGCATCACGACACCATGAGGAAAGCCATCAAATTTACGGACCTCTTGAGTCTGTTCTCATAGGCCAAGGGTTCCCAGTTGAATATGAATTTGATGAATTCAATACGCCACACACAGGAACCATTTTAAGTCGCCTCCAACTTTTGGCTATGTCGACTGCAATGCAAAATTCCGCTCAGACATCCAGCTACTTCATCCCTGGGCAACATTTTCTGGAGACATTCACGCTTTTTCCCCAAACAACCAGGACCACACATTCATGGGTGACTACATAATTCCTGTCCTTAACCAGCAAACACGACCTTTGCTACACCTATGGTGACCATATCTCACTCACACATTCAACAATGCCCTAACCTAACGAATCAGATTTCGCTCAGGCATTAAGCTGCAAAAATTCCTTATCAACTCCATAACTATTTCCTTCCTTCCTTCCTACGAGACTTGCAGCATAAACGTAAACCCTTTTTCCACGCTGTCATTAAAACCTCCATATAAAAACCTTACGGCATCTTCGTCTTCTCTCTCATTTATTTTCCAACAACATTTAGCGAGGAAATAACAACATAACTACACGCAACCAAAAACCCTCGCTAAAACAGTATTCTAAGCCCCACTGACAGAATGTTAAGATGAAGAGGATCCGAGTTGCAACCTGACGTCTGCAGCATTACCCAAGCAACCGGGTTATTTTTTTTTAATTTTTATTATTTCTGATAAATGTGACCCTGTGGTATGTGTCCTGTCAGACTGGTATACGGATTCCTTTCCCCTGCCGGCAAAAGGCGATATGTGTCACATTTTCCCTTTCTGGGAAAAAAAAGAAAAAAATTACTTAGCAACGGGTACTTAAACGCATGCTCGCACACACACACACACGCACAGACATACACACATACCCAAATATGTATATATATATATATATATACACGCAAAAACACACACACATAAGCGCACTCTTTCTCTCTCTCTCTCTTCATCCGCCCCTCTTTCCTCTATCTACAATTGGCCCCATTACTATCTGATGAGTACTTGTGAGTTTAACTCAATTATAAAAGGGTCGCCTGGGACGTTATGCCAGTTCATTTCCTGTTTAAGAGAAAAATAATGATGTCAAACAATTAAACTTTGACCGATTCCGCGTTCTAATACTTGTAAAATCTAAATTATAGCAGCAGTCATTTATACAAATCTCTACTAGCAACAGCTTAATCTGACTTAGAAAAATAACAATGCAGCAAAAGATGGGCATGAGACTCACTACACTAGCAAATGATATGAAAGTAAGGATATACCAATTAAAGACCTGTTAACTAAGCAACAAGAGTCTTTGACGGGAGGCGGGCATGATAGCCTTAATTATTACTAAACTATAACTATAACTAAACTATAACTTGGCCCAGCTGGCTGGGGCTGTAGAATATACCGACTGCAACTCTACAGAGGGGGTAAGACTTCCGCCCAACGAGTGTCCTGATATATTACACTAAACAATCTGATGGTGAGGCTCCAGTAACGCAAGAGCTTTAATGAATGTGGAGTACCGCTTCATTGCCATCGCTCCCAGGCCCACTCTGACCCAGAGTGGTAGTACCTGAAAGAGTCCTATCTATGGTTTGAAGTATTTGACATTTAAACTGTGTGCAAACAAAGGACTAATGCTAAATTGAATTGTTAGAAATAGAACTGTTTGATAATTGAACTGTGTGTAAACAAATGACTGATGTTAGTGATACATAGTAATACTTGGAAGCTTTTAACTTTGACTCACGCTAAAGAGAATTGTTTGAAATAGAACTGTTTGATCATTTAACTGTGTGTAAACAAAATATTTGATGTTTAATTGAACTGTTAGTGGAACTATTTAACTTTGTTGACTTTTGTTTATAAATCATATATATCTTATATGAGTAAACCGGATTTGGCATTAGATAACCAACAATGGTTGATATGCCATAAAACCAAAACAAACTAGAATTATTGATAAAAGTTCTAGCAAAAGACTATTTATCTACTATAGCTATTATCCAAAATAAACTATTGATTTGGTTTGGCTTCTTTGTTAAATGGCATATCAACCTTTGTGGATCATTTAATGCCAAAGCCATCTTTATAGAAGAACAGCTGGTAGACAAGGGGGTTGATAGCTTCCTCAAAGGTATCAGTCCGATAGTGAAGATAATAGCGCGTTTGATTTTCGAACTAGCTTACTACGATGTCAAAATTAAATATTATTTCTTATTGGTTTGAAAGCAAAGAAAATATCCATGTATGAGTCAATCTGAAAATGGTTTCAATTTTTATTTTTTAAAAATTACTCATCAATGAAGCCTCAAAAATACTTAAGAAAATAAATAAATAAAAATAACGAGACTTGAGAAATTATGATTTTAATAATATTCAAAGGTTTTGTTCGACGATTTTTTAATCATTTTTTCCCGACTTACCTTATTAGGATCTTTATTTCCGTTGTTATATACAAGCGTGTGGTTGCAAGAAAAATAAGACTGACTGACGAGGAGATTTAGTTTATTTTGTTTATTGAATAAATAAGATAAACAAGCGGATGAAATATCTGGCCGGTGGCGGGGAGTTGTCTATTCGGCGACAAGCGGTTGCTTTGATCTTCTCGGGACGGGCAGAAATTCAGCTGGCGTGTGACCTCTGTTTGGCTTATTTATGAGTTCCCTATTTCAAACAACGGCTCCAGAAAATACTTCTTGTGGAAAAAATATGATTGGTTGAAAATTTTTTTTATAACTGAGAATTTTCTGGGGATTTTGGATAGACTATGCGCGGAGCTTATGCGCAGAAGTCATGATTTTCTCAGTTTGACACTGGCCGTTGTTGGGTCAACATCCGGTAGCTGTTATTTTCTTCTACAGTGTCGATATCTGTGGGTTTGTGTTTTGTGTGTTTTAGTAGTTAGGTGTGTGAAGAGTTAAGTGGATGAATCAGAAGAGATTTGATGTATTTTACTATAACACCGTTTAAGGCAGAATTCTTTTATATCATCCACAGGATGGGGGTTCCAGTAGTATAGTGGCTAACGTGCTTTACTTTGACGTAGTAAGAAAGTTCGAAATCCAGTGGTGTCATAACGTTCACTTCCGGGCTAATACCCTTGTAAAAGCTATGAATCCTCTTATCTCTCAAGCCATGAGTTTTTTTAGCACCACTATTGTCCTTTTACAAGGATAAATTAAGCATTAAAAAACCCACACACTATTTGCTTTTTATTCCACTGAATAACGCTTATTTTAACGGGCTAAATTTGAAAATAACTTTGTTATATTCGTGTATGATAACGCAAGGGAGAAGAAAAGAAGAGAGAGTGGAAGAGAGACAAATTGCTGACCAGGAATATTGTACTAACTGCTTAATAGTAAGGGGTAAATAAATGGTACGATATAACAAGAGAATCAACAAATGGGTTAGAATTTATTCACTGAAATGTACAAGTTTCTCATTATGTTAGTTCAGAATGCTTACAAGAAAAGCTAGATTGTTGAATGTCTGTTTTCTGATGTTAAGTTCTCGGTAAGTTCATGGAAAAGTCTTTTAGGGCTATCCTTTGAAGTGTATGTGAGGTAAAAATGGCTTAGTCCCATAGGGATATCTTTTGAGTGTTGTCCGTGCCTGGCTATTGAGGCAAGCGAAGACGGGCAAAATAAGAACTGCCCATTGACGTATGCATTGTGTTGTTTATATGTGTTGCGGGGGCTGATAAATATACCGGTCCCGCAAACTTTTGAAATATAAGTGATTGATTGACAACAAACTAGGCAAGAATGACAAAACAAGAGTGTTGCTTCGAAAGGCTAAACTTTATTATGGCGAATCGTAAATCGGAATAGCGTACGGCGAACAGTCGCCGCTGCCGGATAGTGGTCGCTGGAGCAGGATCTAGTCGCTGGTGTAGGTCTGGATAGCTGATACAAGACTGGTAGTCGTTGGATAGGTGATCGCTGGTGCAGGACTGGTAGTTGCTGTGCAGGAAGGTGGTCGCTGCTGCTTGAAGGTGGTCGCTGGTTTAGGACTGGTCCTTAGAAAGGCAGGCTGAATCTAATATTTTTAAAAAGACGTCCTGTGTGAAGCGATTTGGTTTCTTAACGATTCATCCCTAGATAATTGTAACAGAAAGAACTTCGTATTTTTGTTTGGCGCGTAATTTAATTTGGACCGTTAGGGTCGACGCATATTTTCACCCAATGAGGATGACTTATCCTATTCACCCCGGACCTTTTTTCCGCGCAGCACCAAATTGGGGAAGGCCCACAAAACACTCTCTTCCTCAGAACTTTTCAAAAGGGACAGACGTACTTACTGTCCGCTCTCTTCATTAGCAGCAGTATCACGACACCATGAGGAAAGCCATCAAATTTACGGACCCCTTGAGTTTATTCTCATATACCAAGGGTTCCCAGTTGAATATGAATTAGATGAATTCAATACGCCACACACAGGAACCATTTTAAGTCGCCTCCAACTTTTGGCTATGTCGACTGCAATGCAAAATTCCGCTCAGACATCCAGCTACTTCATCCCTGGGCAACATTTTCTGGAGACATTTACGCTTCTCCCCCAAACAACCAGGACCACACATTCATGGGTGACTACATAATTCCTGTCCTTAACCAGCAAACACGACCTTTGCTACACCTATGGCGACCATATCTCACTCAAACATTCAACAATGCCTTAACCTAACGACGAACATTTTGCTCAGGCATTAAGCTGCAAAAATTCCTTATCAACTCCATAACTATTTCCTTCCTTCCTACGAGACTTGCAGCATAAACGTAAACCCTTTATTCCACGCTGCCATTAAAACCTCCGTATAAAAACCTTACGGCATCTTCGTCTTCTCTCTCATTTATTTACCTTAAAACTTAGCAAGGAAACAACGTAACAACACGTAACAATACTTTCTTCGCTAAAATCTATTGGCTGACGACATCAGTGACTCATCACTTCTTGCAAATGGGGTTTGTTTGTTTGGTTTGGTGTGGTTTATGAGTAGCCTATTGACTACGATATATGTTTTTGATGAACTCAAGAAAGTGTCTACATCTTCAGTCTGCAGTGCCTTCTGATTGGCCAAAAAAGCTTTAATTATTTGTCACGTGATCGCTTATCGCTTATCGCTACATCCGCCCGTCAGAAAGTTACTTCGGACGGCGTACAGGCTGTTTTATCTTTTTAACTGCGACTAAAAGTGTACGAAGCATAACGAATTTTAACTCAGAGTGTCACAAGTTCAAAAAAAAGTGCGGCTACTTTAGTTGTCTTAGAGCACAAAAAAATCGAAAAAAATTTTATAAACTAATATAAAGATGTTTGTAAAAATATATCTGTTAGCTTTTAACAACATTAAATATCATTCTTTTTAATCTGTTAAACTGGAATTTTAAAATCCCCAAATCTATTTCTTTAAAAAAAATCTCCCCACACTTAATAAAAAGCTGTATCATTAAATATTTCCTACCCGCTGGGACATCATTTTCATGTAACATAGCCTGCTTCATATATAATTACACTTAATTTTTTTAAGATCTAGTAACATAGTCTGCTTCATAAATAGTGATATTTCAATTTCTTGGTAGGTACTAGTTTCTAGGTTGTGGGGGTTTCGTCGGCGTCGGTACTGTTTCTTCTTTTGGACTGGTTGTGTTAGCTGAAACGGAATAAAGGAAGGAGAAACAAAGAAATAAAGAAACCTAAGACTTATCTTTTAATAATAAAGATATAAAGGTTGTAACAAGGTTTTGAGGGAGAGGTTCTCTTTCAAAAAAATAGTTGCTTTCTCGGTTAAGTCTACCTGCTTTCTTTTTGTGTCTTTTTCTCCCCAGGAAGCCTTTTTATTTTCCGAGCATGTTCAGATTGTTCTTCTTGTCAAAGATATTTTAGCTGATTGTTATTTCTTTTATATTTCTTTTATATTGAGTTGATTTTTTAATTATTTTATTTTGTTTTATTGTTAGTTTTTACATTTTACTTTTATTTATTCTTCAATCCCCACAAGGTCGAGTAAGTAATCAGATATTTTGCATGATTCTTTATCCAACAAATATTCATATTTTGAGCAATTGTGTCCTGAATCAAAAGTTATATGCTTTAAAACCATATTTCAAGTTATTATATCAAGCGTATGGTTGCAAAAAAAGGAAAAAAAACACAGAGTTGCAAATCAAACGACAAGAAGGCAAATGAAAAATTTAACAAATGTATTGACAAACAACAGAAACAAAAATGTTCAAGTAATTGTGTTGGCGAATATGAGAATGTGTGTGAAATTAAAAAGTGAAATATTCGGTATTTGTATTGATAGAAATGAATTAATTTTAGGAATTTTGACGTGTGTTAAATAGCAGTAGAATAGAGAAAGATATTCCAATATTTGTGTTGGTAGGGGTGAATCACAGATTTACGCAGTCAACCAAAGTTTATGTCGACAGGGAAGGAGAATGCCGGCGTTAAAGAAATCGATTGTAGGTGAGGTGGTGATTTCTGGGTCAAACGGCTTCCATCAAAAGCCGCAGTAGGGAGGTTAAGACGAGTGTTGTGTGATGTTGAATGTTGCAGGCATCACAGGGCGTTGTTCTAGCGTCTGTGCGTTCTTTCTGTTTTGACATCGAAAGAATCTCGTCTTTTATAGTTCCTCCTTCCTCAAATCGGATTAACTTTGGTCTTTCTTTATTTTTACCGCGAAGGTCATACATTTAATTTTATTTTTTGTGATAAATTTCATCAACATTTCACTGTGCACGGAGCCTATGCGTGGAGATGCATTTTTTTCATTTTGAAAAAAAAATCTCGGTTCCTGCAACATCCGGTGAATGTTGTCATGTCGTGTTTATTGGAATTGCTATTATTTTGTTTGTACGATAAATCAGAAGAGATCTCTATCAGTCATATAACAAAGTGAAGAATTTAAAAGATTTTGAGATACAAATAGATCATTCATCCCAGCCAGAAATCAGACATGAGATTAATTAACTAGAGATAAAAAAAAAAAATTTTTTTAAATTTATCATTTTACCGTTCCAACGAACCACAGAGTGAAAATGAAAGAAAGCAAAATGACAAATACGTGGATCTTGCCAGAGAACTGAAAAAGCTGTAAATCATGACAGTGACGGTAATACTAACTATTGTTGATGCACTTGGAACAGTCCCCAAAGACTTGAAAAATAGACTATGGGAGCTGGAGATCACAGGAAGAAACAAGACAATCCAAACAACAGCACTGCACTGCGCCTCCAGTCAAAGACTCCAGTTGAATGAGAGACAAGCTAATAATTGCTCTACTGCGGGTGCCGAAGTCATTGTGATATTTTACGATATGTTGTAATATAGTTACTCAATAAGATATCTATCTAGATGGTAGATACCAAAAGAATTTCAAATGTAAATTCATAATAGAGGGAGTATTGGGCTTTATATGTCCAGACACCAGTCACCGTGGCATTAATACTCGCAAGGGCAGAATAGTAAGTTCATTAATTAATTCTGATAAAAATATAGGTTTAAAATTTGTAATATTCAAATAATCACGTGAGTAGCTTGTATTCTATATATTATTTACAAGTCAACATATATGAATAGATAACACTTTGATCTAGCGAAAACAACGAAAAATTACAGAAAATGCTATCGTCGAAAAGGCAGGAGATTTTATACACTCCAACCCCGAACCTATAAAATACGTTTGTTATATTAATGATATAAAGTGGTATTAAGTTTAATTATTGTACATCCAATTTATATATGTGTGTGCGTGAGTGTGTGTGTGTCAAAAAATGGAAAGCCTCACCCAAAAAAATAGAGCCATAACTGAATATTTTTGCTGTGGCAATACAATACCATGTCTTATGAGACAAGAAAAACTTATTGAGACTTTCGATTTCTGTGCAGATCAGGGGATACGTGTGCGATAAATCCAGGTGAGGCTGAGAAATTTTTTATGGCTGTCGTATATATATATATATATATATATATATGTGTGCATGTTTGATAAAATAATAAAAA
Organism: Sepioteuthis lessoniana; assembly: GCA_963585895.1. NCBI lineage: Eukaryota > Metazoa > Mollusca > Cephalopoda > Myopsida > Loliginidae > Sepioteuthis > Sepioteuthis lessoniana. Next base: position 111,894 of record CAUZXS010003881.1, on the reverse strand, counting down.
CATATTTTGTCCATATAATTTTATTAGGATCCTTTTAAGTTCCCTGAAAAGTGTTTTTGGTTTTAGGTTGGAGTTGGTAGATGAATTTACCGAAATTGTCTCGAGTGCTTTAAGACCTTTTATACTATGAGAAATGTGCTCAATTCAATTAATATGCTAGGTTTTAGGTCTTAAATTACAACCACCAACATACGAAAAGTAAACAAAATTATCCGAATGTTAGTCGCTATAAAGTACAACTTTACCCAAATTACCCAGCAGATCTTATCTCTGCCTTGCCCAAGAAATTGTCTAGTAGTAACTGTCAGGCTTGACGAAGCGGGGAAGAAATGTATTTAAAAAAGTAGACAAAGAAGTGGGATGGGAAAGCTAACTTTTATTACCTGAAAGAGAAGCGTGTCTATATTTCTTTAAAAAAAAACAACCAGTTCCCACAAAGTAATTTATTTCAAGAGAAATTAACTTTACAAAATCTGGCTTTGCATATTTTTCCCTATGCTTGTCGAAAACATTGAATTTAAGGCAACAAAAATAACATACATTCAAGCAGTGACAATATTATAACCAAAAAAAAAAAGAAGGGTATAAAAAATATAACGACTGACTTGCTTGAAACAAGGCCGTCAACCACCTACTGTCAGCTCTATTTTTTTGGGTGAGGTGCCCGTGGTGTAGTCGTTATCGCCGTAGGAAATGAACACGGCGATACGAGTTCAAATCCTGGACGAGACTGATTGCATTTCACATAGCACTAATACCCTTGGGAAAGGTATGAATCCAATAATTCTCCCTCCAGCTATGGGTAAATAGTAGGACAGACTAGGTTCTTCAGCCATGGTTAGGCAACTAGTCTAGGAGAAGGAAAAACTCTGAATTCAAACCTGTTAAACTCCGCTTAAAAATTGACCTTGTGTCATACCCTGCCCGAGCAGAGGGGTTGGTAAATAGTACCTACTGTCAGTTTAACTTTTGTCAATGATAAAACACCATTCGTTGGCATTTTATGTAAAAGTTCTTTTTGATGCCAATTTTTAGGATTTGTTCTTTTTCTCGGTGTCTCTTCTTTTTGTAGAACCAACCTGTTCTTCTAGTTTCCTGTGTAGACTTGTTGAAAACGAAGTTTCTACCAAGGAAGCGGTGTCTCATCAACCGAGACAGACATCAACACGTGACTAGTAAAGGCATGGACACCTATCGATAGACTATCGGTCATATGGAAGTTAGACCTGACCGATAAAATAAAACGCAATTTTTTCCAAGCAGCAGTCGTGTCGATACTGCTATATGTATGCAGTACATGGACGCTTACTAAACGGCTGGAGAAAAAGCTTGACGGCAATTACACAGGAATGCTGCGAGCAATATTGAACACATCCCGGAGGCAGCACCCCACAAAGCAGCAGCTGTATGGCCACCTACCACCTCTCACGAAAACTATCCAAGTTAGACGAACCAGACATTGGGACACTGCTGGAGAAGTAAGGACGAACTCTTAAGCGACATACTCCTGTAGACCCCTTCACATAGATGAGCAAATGCAGGACGACCTTCATGAACCTATATACGACAGCTCTGAGCCGATACAGGATATATCCATGTAGACCTCTCAGGAGCAATGGAAGATAGAGATGGGTGGCGAGAGAGGGTCAGGGAGATGCGTACTGACGGCCCGACATGATAATGATGATGACTATTTCCTTAAGTGAACTTCGAGTAGACCACCGCTTCCTCCTTCAAGAGATGAATATATTTCTTTTTTAACTCGAATTTTTTTCTGCTGAGTCTACTGAGGCATTGACCGAATTTACTTACTCGTCTAACAGCTTCTCTTGTCGGCAAAAAAGTTCAATAATTACGCCTCCAGACCTTAGACTCAACTCTCTTTTGAAGAAGACAGCATTCGAAAACCAGAAATAGCCTATAGTAGGCTTAATGTTTCAACAAATAACAATAAAAACCCTGTAAGGAAAAGAGGCTTAGCCCAAGCGACTAAATAAGCCTATTTTCTCAAGCCACTTTACTTAAGAAAAACCTGCCTAAAGTCGAAGGTGAATCAGCCAGAGCTCATAAAGCGAAAAGAGCAAACCAGGCAGAGCCTTCTGCTTATGTCTGAAAAAAAAATAAATAAAAGAAGAGAGAGATCCCTTGTGGGTCTCACTTAAATAATTCTAGGGGTAGTGGATAACCGCACAACCTCAAAACAGCTAATCATATTCGAGCAGATATTAACAGCCGAATTTACAAATTCCAACAATAAGCGATCATCGGGGGTTGTTTGCAAGTGTAAAGATTGTTTTCTTTTGTTTTTGTTTTTAAGAAATTTTTAGGTTTTTTATAACATTGCAAAAATTACGAAAAACTTATTGTTGGATTAAACTGAATTGCTCCACTTTACCCTTGATACGTACCTTATATTGCTGAGTGTTAAGCAAGGAGGTATCAAGTACCATTTTTTAAGTCTTTGGTATGATTCGACCTGAGATTGAACCCCGGTTTCCCGGACCATTGGCGAACACTCTACTCATTGAACCCCGATCTCCCGGACATTCTAGGATTGTAACCCATAGGTTTGAGGAACATTTATTGTATGGTGTGTGTTCCTCATGTTGATAAAATGAAAACAATTTGTTAAATTAAGAAGTTGGTATGCTGTTTCTTTTCAATTAGCGGTTTTGTTTTATATTTCTTGGAAACAAATCCACGTAGTATTCACAGAGAAAAGTGTCCTTCCTCGAGGACGGACACTTTTCTCAGCGATAAAAAGAGGAAATTACAGAGTATATATATTTAAATTAAGAGGCACTCAGTTACAGTATGTTTCTCACCTACGTGATCATCAGATCAAGACTTTGTCGATCTTCTGGTAAGCTAGTATTCAATACATGTTGAATACGAACTCACCTGAGGATCGACAACGTGAAACTCTGTCGCGAATTTTTATCGTGTTTTATTATTGGCCTAATGGGTAGAGTGTTCACCAATGGTCTGGGAGACCGGGGTCAATCCTAGGTCGAATCATACCAAAGACTTTAAAAATGATACTTGACACCTCCTTGCTTAACACTCAGCAATATAAGGTACGTATCAAGGGTAAAGTGGAGCAATTCAAGGAAAGGAGTAGCGCCCTCCCCTACACCTCGGTGTAGTAGCTATTGAAAGGGGAGCCTCCTGGTCATCCTCGACTACGGTCTCCGACTTTACTTATCATTGTCTTACTTTATACTTGAAATATATTGTGATATTGCTCTGTATTTTCCTACACTCTAAAGATTTTACGGATTAAAAACGCTTTTAGCATTAAATTTCTTTCATAATTGTGTATATATATACGTATATATATATATATATATGTGTGTGTGTGTGTGTGTGTGTGTGTGTGTGAGTTTATACCTATGTGTGTGTGAGTATATATATATATGTATATAAAAAGAGAAAGAAAAAGAGAGAGAAAAGAGACAGAATGCACATTTATCATGATAATGCAATATGCCTTTGTTGCTCACTCTTTCTTCCTCTACCTTCCCTCTCTCTCTCTCTCTCTCTATATATATATATATATATATATATATATATATATATATACCGTCGAGGGCTGCAGGTTTTCTGATTTCTTGAAGAAATGGCTTCTGAAATATGGAAGAGAAAATTCGACGGCATACTTCTTCGATTATACAATGCTGTGTATAAACAAAATACCAAAAAGAAATGGACAAAAGTCTGGATCCTCCTCTTCTTCAGAATCACTAAGAACTATGGCAGTATGACTTTTACTGCAATATCTGTTAAGATTTATAACGCCCTGTTTTTGAATTGTATCACAACTAAAGTCGAGAAAATATTTGGAAAAATCGGAACAAATTTTGGAGAAACTGGTCCACAAAATCTAAGATTCTTACTATTTGTCGAATCGAGGAGTAAGAGCAAACAATCTCGAGGCAACACTTTTATTTGTAGATTTCTTCTCAGATAAATATATTTTATATATAACTTGCGTAAATTACATGCTACAAATGTCAATTGATCTCTGGAAGGAAATGGTTTCTCACACATACAAACCGGAAAGAAACAGATGATATCCCGCAGAAACTATCACAGATGCAAGAGTGATAGTACCTGATAGGGCCCTATCAAATCGGTCAAATAGAACTGTTTAACATTTAAACTGAGTGCAAACAAATGACTTGCGCTGAATTGAATTGTTTTAAATAGAACTGTTTGATCATTTAACTGTGTGTAAACAAATGACTGATGCTTAATTGAACTATAGTTAATACATAGCAATGCTTGGGACCATTTAAGTTTGTTAACTTATGCTAGAAACAGAACAGTTTGATCATTTAATTGTGTGCATCTACAAAATGTGTTTAAAAATCATATATTTAATATATATGTATAAACGGGATTTGGCATTAGATTATCAACGATGGTTGATTGGTCATAAAACCCAACCAAACAAGCCACTTCGGAGTTAATGAATACGTTAAAGTCGAAATTACAAGTGGAGCCGGATTACAGTACGAGTGACCAGATAAGTTACTCAAGGACAATTATTTTCCAACTTTTAGTACTTATTAATAACTCTTTATTTTGCGACTGACAGTAATTATTAATAACTCTTATTCAGCAGCCTACACATCAGTTATAATAACTCTTTTTTCATTGCTACCTATACGATAAAAAATATTTCTAATAAGAAAATAGACCGACTACGTGTGGCTCTTAAATTTGGCTAGAGTGGAAAAGAGAGAATTAATCCCCGACAATAAGACTCCAAAAGCTACCTCTCACTGTAGCAGAAAGAACTTCGTATGTTTGGCGAGTAAATTCATATAATTTCACCCAATGGGGATGACGAATCCCATTCGGTCCGGATGACTTTCCCGGGGATATCGAATTCGGTGAAAGCCCGTCAAACTACCTCTTCCTCTCAATCCTTCAAACAGAACGAACGTATTTCTGTCCGCTCCTTTATCAGCATCAACTCACCACCATAAGGATAAAGCCGTCTGGTTCATGAACCCTTTGGGTCTACACTTCTAGACCCAGGGTTCTACCGTTGAATACGAATTAGACGAATTAATTCCGCCTCTGACAATTCAGCTACTTCATTCCTGCACAACATTAAGGAGACAGCGATTACTTCTCTCCCACGGCAATCCGGACCACAAATCTACGGCTGAACATTCATTCCTGTTCTAAAATCAGCAACTCAATATTTGCCATGTCTACAACGACGTATATTCCGCTCCGACATTTAGCTGCTGGGATTCTTTCTCAATTCGATAACTATTTTCTTCCTTACTACGAGACTTGCAGCATAAAGGTACCCTTTATTCTGGCTGCCATTGAACCTTCTTGAAAACCTTTCGATATCGCGTTACGATTCATTTATTTTCCTTTAATTATAACGTGAAGGTAACACGTTCAACCTTTCCGTTATACCACCATTTATCAAAACTACTAATAAGCTCTCAATGCGAGCTTCGGCACCAGACTGTGAAGGCAGAAAAAAAATAGCCAGTGTCACTCGCTTCTGGAAGAGCCGATAAATATCCAAACAGGCAAGAAGCTTTACGAGAAATTCAACCCAAAGTCAACCTAAAGCCAACTTTAGTTAAATTCATCTAAGTTAAAAAACAAAAGATGAAAATTCAAACCAATAATTCTGCTGAAAGACAATTTTGCAGAAGACTCAATTAAAATTAAATGAAAACTAAAATTCAACCCAATAATTCTGCTGAAAGACAACTTTACAGAGAATTCAAACAAACTAAACAAAAGCTGAAATTTTTCAACGAAAGCACAAACAAATCCTTAAATTAATTGTTTTACGGGCACTTTCTCTCGTATACGATAAGTCCCGTAAATTACACTAAATTTGCAACACATTATCAATTACACCTTTTCTTTTTTGTTTCTTTTGTATAAATTTCGTTTCTAAAACTTTGATGGCCTTTTTATATTTTTGAATTAGTTTCTGAACAAGAAAACTACAGAACGTACGGTTTAAAATTACACACTAAAGATTCCTAAAACACTATCTCCTTAAATATTAAATTTGGCTTTTATTGTCATTCCCTTCATATCAAAATTTGTTACTTAAATTCTTTTATTGCAAATTTTGTTACTTTTAAATTCTTTTAATTTACTATTTATTAAAAAATCAATCATAGTGCAACTACATTTTTCATTACAATTAACACCACGTTTATTGCAAATGTTGACATGTCTTGTTAATATACTGTTTTGTTAAAAAAGCTTCGTGCCTTATTTTCCTTTCTGTTGCCTTTATCCTCATTTAGTCCAAGTATTCATAACAAAGTAAGGGCGACCTAATAAGCAATTTTCTCCTATGGACTACTACACATAAACACACCAGTGTTGCCAAACCAGCAAAAACTTACATATATTAGCTGTGTGCAGACACTACAAAGAATAATGGCTGATAGGGATGGATAGTAATAGATGCAAGAAAATCTGTGCTATCACCACGCCTTAATGATATATAAAAGTAAAATTAGCGACCTTAGTCGAGAGTGACACGAAGGCACCCTTTTCACTAGCTACTACACCGAGGTGCAAGGGAGGGCGCTACTCTATTTCATGGATTGGTCCACTTTACCCTTAATCCTTACCTTATAATGCTGAGTGTTAAGCAAGGAGGTATCAAGTACCATTTTTTGAGTCTTTGGTATGACTCGACCTGGGATTGAACCTCGTTCTCCCGGACCATTGACGAACACTCTACGCGCTAGGCCAATTGCCCGGTTGATTATATATACATATATATGTTTATACTATAAAAGAGAAAAAACCGGCTCATTGGCTAGTGGGTAGAGTGTTTGCCAATGATTCGGGAGACCTGGGTTCAATCCTAGGTCGAATCATACCAAAGACTTTAAAAATGGTACTTGATACCTCCTTGCTTAACACTCAGCAATATAAGGTACGTATCAAGGGTAAAGTGGAGCAATTCTGGGAAAGGAGTAACGCCCTCCCCTACACTTCAGTGTAGTAGCTATTGAAAAGTGAGCCTTCTAGTCGCCCTCGACTAAGGTCGCCAACTTTACTTATATATATATATATATATATATATATACTTTTTTTCATTTGGTTTTTGCTCTGCATATAGCAACATGTGTGCGTATGTTTTTATGCGAGTGTGTGTGTGTGTAAAGACAGAGAAAGAGAATCCACGAAGTGTGTCATAATGATGACGATCTCATAATTCATAATTTCAGACGGCTTTTTTTTTCGGTCGTGACACGTATAATACAAAAGGTCTTAAATTTTGGACACCTTAAGCAATCACTTTATATATATATATATATATATATACGCCTGAGTAATCTAGGTTTCGTAAATATCTTAAATTCCAACATTAATTTCAAAACGTTAACATATTTTATGAAACATAAAAACGTGATTTTTCTTTTATTTTTTATCGACAATCTATTTTTAGTCATTAACCATCCATTCGTTCTTTTTCTTCTTTCTTTCTTTCCTTCCTTCCTTCCTTCCTTTCTTCTTTGCTTTCTTCCTTTGACCCTTTATTTCCTTTTCCCAATCATTTTGATCCCCATTCCCCTACATAACCATACAAAAAAACAGAGACACATACACCTTTCCCCCGTTCACACACGGTAGAAGTAAAATCGAAAAACCAGCCCAGAAAGAAAATAAGGAGAGAATAGAATTCTGGTAATTAAAAGTAGAGATCTTAATAAGATGGAATGTCAAGTCAAAAGAAGCCTCGAAAGTATAGGGCAAGTGCGTGTACGACTGTGTGTGTCTGCGACCGCGACTGTGTATGTGTGTATGTGTGTGTGTGTGTGAAAGAAAGAAAGAAAGAAAGAAAGAGTTTAACCACTTCATTAAGAGGAAAGTTAGGGAGAAATATAAAGTGTATGAGACAAGCGCTAAAGAAACGTATGATTAAGGAAAAGAGGTTTAAAAATTAGTAAACTGAAAATGAAATATAAAAACAACACAGAAAAAAACTAACACTTATTTTTAAGTAGGGCAAAAAGGAACAGTTTTCAAAAAAATGAAGCGCGAGAAAGAAAGGATTTAAAAAAAAAACAACGGGTTCGGGTTGTCATGGCAATACGTCGTTGTATATTTGGCAAAGTCTACCGAACAAGGCAAGCCATTCAGGTCACAAACGTGTGACTACATGTAAAAATGGGACAAACACACGTTTGCTTTTTCCCCCCTTTTTCTTATGAACGCTTGGAGTGGAGTTTGCTAGTAGAGGTCAAATATATATATACTTTTTATCGCGTGAGAAGGTAGCGTGTGCAAAATCAAGAGAAAGGAAAGAACGTGTGTCTGCACGTATATCTAGGTTTCTCTATTCATATCTGTTCAAAAGAAGAATCACAAATTAAAATACAAAGAATATTTGATCTGTTTGGTGGCTAAAACAGTTAGGTTTTATTTTTTCAGTTGGTGTTTACGCCAAGGTAAAAAAAAAAATGAATCAGCCAAAGCTTCTTCCATGTGGATTTATTTGTTATCCATACTTGCTCTACTTGATAGATTGACGCAACACAATCTTCCAATCACACTATTTGACATTCTGCAGAAGATAATCTCACTTCTTTAATTTGGCGCTACAATCTTCGTCCGTCCAATTTCTCTTTATCAAGCTGTGACATTTCGAAAGATAATTTGTCATCTACAAATTTTTCCAATAAGAATTTCTTTATTACCCTTAACTGTCCTACTGGCGCAACACAATCTACCAATAACATTATTTTACAATCTGCAAAGGACAATCTCACTCCTTTAATTTGGTGCAACATTCATTTCTCCTTATCAAGCCAAGGCATCTCAAAAGATGATTCAAGATTTTTTCCAAGTGCGGATTCATTTGTTATTCATACTTGCTCTACTTGGTAGATTGGCGTAACACAATCTTCCAATCACTTTTTTTGATTTTCTGCAGAAGACAAACTCACTTCTATAATTTGGCGCTGCAAACTTCCTACGTTAATTTTTCATCTTGCAATGACATTTCGAAAGTCAATCCAAGACTTTTTCAAATGAGGATTTATTTGTTATCCATACATGACCTACTTGGTTGAATGGCGCAACACAATCTTCCAAGCACATTATTTGACCTTCTGCAGCAGGTATTTTCCTACCTTCTCCCGCCGCCGAATTTAGCGGTACACATCTCCCCACGCCAATTTTTGCCCATTTGGCATTTTGACGCACCAAGTCGAATAAGTTAATATTAAGAGGTTTGGACCTATCTCGTGGCTCAGAGAATTGTATTTTTTTAGGAAGTCGGTGTTCAAGTCAATGTGAAAATTCATAATTTCGAATGCTGATTTTCTTGGCAGTCTAGGCGAATAATCTCACAATTACAAGAAATTCGTCAAATGATGTCTATTAAAACGTTTATTCTTATCGCGAAATGGTTTATTTGTTGTTTAGGTCATAACCAGAATTTTTATTAAGAGTGTAGAGAGACAGACTAAGACAGACTGAGAAAGAAAGAAAGAAAAAAACAAAGAAAGAAAATGATCGTTGTAGCTCTTTCGAACTTATTCGCTCCCACTATCACGAAATGTATCAAACTCAATATAGTTGCTTCATGGTAAAGTGCAACCTCAGAAAATTTCATATTAAATTAGTCTCTCATATGTTTTTAGGATTTATACGCAAAATATGATTATCCTTTGAGAAAGATATAGCTTACACATCACAAAGGAATGGATGTGCATGATGCAATCATTTCAAGTGTTGTCTTTAAGAACATTATTGCCATGTCCGTAAATTCTTCCTCTTCTTCTTAGGATGGTACATTTTAAGAAGCCCCCACCAACACACTTTATATATATATATATATATATATATATATATATATATATATATATATATATATATATAAAGTTCTAGTATATAAGTGTAATGGTTACCGTCGTAGGACATTGCAACTAAAGTTGAAATCCTGACTGAGGCTGTCTGCATTTTACATTCTGCTAATACCCTTGGGGAAGAGCCCAGTCAGCTTGGGTTGTTGAATACACCGAATGCATCTATGCAGTGGGGTAAGACCCCCACTACCAACGAGTGTCCCGGATATAACACTAAAGAAACTGATAGTGAGACTTGTAGTAGAAAGAACCTTGTATTTTGTTTGGCGCGTAATTTAATTTGACCGATAGGATCGCCAAATATTTTCACCCAATCAGGATGATTTGTCCTATTCAGCCCGAACCATCTTTCCTAGCAGCACCAAAAATTGAAGAAAGCCCGCGAAACACTCTCTTCCTCAGAAATCCTAAATAGGAACGGACGTCTTATCATCGGCTCTTGAATAGCAGCAGCAGCAGCAGCAGCATCATACACTTTGAGGAGAGCCATCTAGTTTATGGACCCCTTGTGTCTATTCTTCTAGACCAAGGGATCCTAGTTGAAAATGAATTGGATGATAATCTATAACAGCTTCCTTCCTTCTTTCCTCCCTACGAGACTCTCAGCATACCAGCGTAAACCATTTACTTCATGTTGTCACTAAAACCTTGATACAAAACCTAACGACGTCTTCGTTCTTCTCCACCACCTTTATTTTCCATCAACATTTAGCGAGGGGATAACAACCGACGTAATACCAACGCTACCAACGAAATACCAACGCAACCAACGCAAAACCAACGCAAAACCAAAAACCTAATAATAATGTCATTCCCATCGCTATAGACTCCAATCCTGGAGTTTTAGGGAACGTGGAGTACCTTCTCAATGCCATTGTTCCCAGGTCCACTCTAACCCAGAGTGGTGGCATCTGGTAGGGTCCTTTCTATGGATCAAATAGAACTGTTTGACATTGAAACTGTGTGCAAATAAATGACTTATGTAGAATTAAATTGTTAGTAATAGAACTCTTTGATTATTAACAGTGTAAACAAATGACAGTTTAATTGAATTGTGATTGATACATAGTGGTACTTGAAACCATTTTACTGTGAGCAAATGAATGATTTTGGTTTCGTTTGGTTTTATGGCATATCAACTTTTGTAGGTTATTTAACGCCATGTCCATTTTCATGTAAATAATCAGTTCTACTTCAAACAATTCAGTTTAGCATGGGTACACCGTTTGTCAAAAACACTTCTATTTCAAACTAATCAGTTAATTCAAGCAGTTATATATTACAATTCAGTTATATATTACAATTCAGTTTCAGTTTCATTATCAAAACAGTTCTATTTTGAATAATTCAGTTTTGCATAAGCACGCAGTATGTAAATATGGTTTAATTGTCAAAAACATTTCTATTTCAGGCTATTCAGTTTAATCAAACAATTCAGTTAAGCAAAAGTATGCCGTTAGTTCTATTTAACCCATAGATTGGACCCTTATCAGGTGCTAGAGTGGACCTGGGAGCGATGGCAATAAAGGGGTATTCCGCATTCCCCAAAGCTCCAGCATAGCTGGAACCGCACCATCAGATTGTTTAGTGTCATGTCCAGGACACTCGTTGGTGGTGGTGGTGGTGGGGGGGGCTTACCCACTCTGCAGAGGTGCAGTCGGTGTATTCTACAGCCCCAGCCGACTGGGCAAGGAAATGAATGAGTAATGTTGAATAAGATTATTAGCGTTAATAGACAATACTTGAAACTTTTTAATTGTGTGTTTAAATTGAATAATTAGTTTTACATAACAATACTTGGAAACATTTGACTGTGCAAATGAATGAATAGTGTTGAATAGAATAATTAGAGTATTGATATTGTATAATAATATTGTAACCACTTCACTGTGTGCAAACAAATGACTAATATCAAATAGAATTAATAGTGTTGGATAGCAATAATTGAAACCATATAATAATGTAGAAACAATAGCAATACTTGATTGTGTACAAACAAATTAGTTCTAACTCATTTAGAAATAAAATTACTTAAAAACTACCCATTTACAGATCATATTTAAATGTAAGTAAACAAATGACTGAATTTGAATTTGATTGTTACTGTTATACAGTGTAACCCGGATATAAGAGAGATTTCTCTAGTCCCAAATTAGAGCCTGTGTTACCTTAACAAAATAGACCTAACCCTGATATAAGATACTTCTTCTCCGGTCCCGACAACTCTCTTAAATCCGGGTTACACTGTATAGAAATACTTAAAACCGTTTAACTGAGTGCAAACAATAATTAATACTAAAGTGAAATATTTGTATTACGTAGGAATACTTGAAACTGTACAAATAGCATTATTAGCGTTAGATAGCAATGAATGAATAGTGTTGAATAGAATAATTAGAGTTAAATACTTGTAACCACTTCACTGTGTGCAAACAAATGACTAATATCAAATAGAATTAATAGTGTTGGATAGCAATAAGTGAAACCATATAATAATGTTGCGAGCAATATTGAACAAGTCCTGGCAGCAACAACTCACAAGGCACCAACTATACGGCCACCTGCCTCCCATCACAAAAACTATCCAAGCTAGACGAACCAGACATGCATGCAGGACACTGCTGGAGAAGCAAGGACGAGCTCATAAGTGATGTACTCCTATGGACCCCCCGCATATGGCCAAGCAAAAGCTGGACGGCCAGCTCGAACATACATACAGCAGCTATGTGAGGATATGGGATGTAGCCCTGAAGACCTGCCAGAGGCGATGAATGATAGGGAGAAGTGGCGAGAGAGGGTCAGGGATATCCGTGCTAGCGGCGCGAGATGATGATGATGATGATGACATAATAATGTAGAAACAATAAAAACTTCTCAGCCTATTTGCATGTCAATGTTCTCCGTTTTCTGGTACCCCAATTTCTTCTCTCAGTCAATTCTGTCCATCTATCTATCCTTCCGAGTCTCTTCTGAGTCTGTTTCTATGCCTTCTAGCAGCAGACTGACTCTATTCTTCTGACTGTCCTCTGGTGGACCCTCAGTGTCTGTGTACCTACTTCGTCGTTCTCATCCCTTTTTTTTTTGTAGCAGACTAACTCTCCTTATTATAAACATATTTACCAACCCCTCCGCTCGGGCAGGATATGATACAAGGTCAATTTTTAAGCGGAGTTGAACATGTTTGAATTCAGATTTTTCCTTCTCCTAGACTAGTTGCCTCACCAAGGCTGAAGAACCCAGTCTGCCCTACTATTTCTAGGCTCCTATGTGTCTATATATATATACATGCATACACATACCTACAGTCAAATTACAACCACACTCACGCACACACTCGCACGCACACACGTACACACACATGTACTCAGTCCGTATATAGTGTCACATATATATATATCAGTAGCAACTCATTCTAAGACATAAATCTTACTCGGGCTCATAGTTTTAATATAATAATCTCTATGTGTAATTTACAATATAAGAAGAATTTCATAATCCAACTACATTTTTTTCAAAGTCCAATTTATCAAATTTATGTACCTGTGCTGGTTTGTTTCTGCTGATACTTGACAACTGACCATTCTACAAAAAACAAAACATTTTCTATTCATCTGTTTCAAAACAAATGTCTCTGCTTATGTCACTTGCTACTTGGATCTTTGATGTTAACTGATCCATGTTTTTGTCAACGGAACTGATCAAACACACGCGCGCGCACACACACACAAAAGCAAGCGAAGATGAGGTTCGAATCCTTTGGGTTCGATGTTATATTATTAAAATTCTCTCATTTTCAATTATAATAAACAGGAAAAAACATTCTTTACAATCAGAATTTAGCTGTTGCGTGTATAGGAAATGATGCAATTTCCTTGTCAAAAGAATTTTCTGGAAAAAACGGATCAAAATTGGCGCAAATATCTCCAACTAACGCCCACGCAGATGTTTAAAAATAAACAATTGAAAATGGTTTTTAGGACCAATAGGAGGTTTCTAAAATACGCGCCCAAAGAATTTTCGAAAATCAACGCGTGCGCGCGGGATCCACTTTGATGCTATAAAACACACAATTTTCCAGACAACACAAATCAGTTACTCACGCCAACCCGGAGTGATACGTACTAACTGTTTTCTCAGCGGCACCGTGTTCATTTGATCTTCAAACAACGGTGTCATGTTACAATTTCAAGATCTTATCCACGCTGGTCTCAGAACTGGCCTTTACGGTCATGACTTGATACACAAATCGCTGTATGCCCTTCTACATTTCAGCTCACAATAAAGAAATAAATTTCTTTATTTTTATAGCACTATTGTTAATATTGTTTTTTTTATTTATTAACATTAGTACCCTACACGTGGAAACAAAAATATATTCTTTGAAAAACGGTGGATTAAACGCATTTGAGATTTTTAAAGATTATTTTTATTATTTCAACCAGTAATTTATTCGTCTGGGTTACGTTATTAGAACTTCGTTTGTTTTTTTGGACTAATTTTCATGGCCTCGAAGTTACTAGCCGCGTTATTTCTTCTTCTTCACGTAACATTATTATGAACGTTGTCAACAAAATTTATGTAAATCAACATTTTAAGCCATGAAAATAAAACAAATCTATAAAAGTAAATGAATTGAAATAATTATTCATAATAGTTCGGGTCAGGGCGCTGAGTCCAACTAAAGGACTTGTTCTGAGAGAATTTTTATTGACAGACTTGATAGAATAGCTCTTCGAGCTGAGCCAGAAAATCCCAATCCCCGGAGTCACCATTGACCTTACACACACAGACATCATCATTATCATCAACGACAACAACATCAAGGCGTGCCGACAAGATGGAATCCCTTCTCTCTCCTTCTCTCTCTCTCTCTCTCTCTCTATCCCCCATCACTCTTGATAAGTTCTCCAGACGCGATATCCAGTATCAACACCGAGCTAATCAATATAAAATTTTGAAGGTCGGCCAGCACTGGTGTGTCCATGCATAGGAGTCCATTGGAGAACAATGCTTGTCATTTTGTCCTTTCTTCACCAACAGTGTCTAGCATATCTTACTTGGATGGTTTGCAAGACAGACGGTAAGTGTCCGTACAGCTGGGTTTTTTTTATAGAATGCTGCTTCCAGGATTTCTTCAAAGCAGCGTGCAGCATTTTTGTGTAGTTCACATCTATCTTCTTCTGTAGGCGTTGTGTTTGAGTCAATGTGGTGCAACCATACAGTAGTACTGATACGGCTACTGCTTGGAAGAGGAAATCTGAACTTTCTGATAAAATAAAAAACGAGAATTCATCCAAGCTGTAACCGTGTTCAAGATGAAAATCTAACCTCTTTAATAAGATAAAACGAGAATATATACATATATATATAGGCAGGCATATATATATATATATATATACGTAGACAAATCCTTTTTAGGACAATAGTAATCGTCAACTCAATTTTAGATCAAAATGGCGACTGCGTCGACTTAATTTATCTCAAACAGACGATCAAAGCGAAACGGGCGATGTCTTATAGAAGACGAGATTCCATCTTCACTTTGTCGATTATCCGATTATAATGTCGCTTTAAGACAACGACCTGGCGTTCAGTCAGCTTTCGAAGGGCCTATTGCGAAAATAATTGCTACGTTTGAGATGGATAACAAAGAAACAATGTTATATTTTGTCTCAACTATCTACTTTCTATCTTTGAATTTAACCTACTTTTTCTTTTATTTGTATTTGTTTAAAATGAATCTTTTATAAAATCCCTTATTTAAAAATAAATATTTCTTTTGCTTTAGAAGCTTCTTTTGTATGTTTTTTTTTCTTTTCTTACTTTAAGCTCTTTAATTATTATTGTATATGTTAAAGAGTATGAAATTGTTCATTTTAGAAGGCCCCAAAACGCACGTCCGTTTTGCAAGGCCAGAGGAGACTGTTCTGTTTTCGGCACCAAAAATCAAATTCTTAGCGGAAGTGGAATTGTGGGACATTTTATTCTATTTCATTTTTAGATTTTGTAATTCGTTTTTATTTAAACCAGTAATGGGCAAACTGTGAGTCGCGTTGTATTCTGAATGGTTCTTTCAAGACTTCAATATTTTGTAGAAAAGATCTTTTTACCGAAAAGAAAGAAAATTAACTTTTCCCTATTTCTAAAGAAGATATATACACGGCCTCTTCTGCTATGAAAATGATACTTTCAACGTAAAATTAGCTTGATTTTTTTTTAGTAGTGATGATTTTTTAGTAGTGATGATGAGACATGTTTCATGAGGCCCACTTCTCAAAAACGCTTACCTTTGCCTGATTTAAACCTTGTTTATTTATATATCTCCACAGCTTATTTCATTCATAAAACCATAAAATTCCAGTTGATATTAGAATAAAATAGAGTAATACAAGGGTACCAAATAGAAAATTGTGTAACGTTATTCCTATGGTTTCACTCGGACTCCGTGGTAACTTCAGCGTGATAAAAAGTGACAAACATAAAACACTGACTGTTAGTTGCAGGATACGAAAGTTCATTGCTTGGAGAAATTCTAGCCATAGATAGATAGATAGATAGAAGAAACTACGCCAGCCCTTTAGATAGATAGAATAAGCAGAGGGAAATTTACTCATTTCTTCACTGACCGACCGCTCCCGGTGCACATGTGACCTCTACCGTCGATCGTCTCCTTCTCCACCTCCACCACCACCTCGAGGCCTCTTCGTCATCTGACATCTCAAACCCTGTCTGGTCTGCGGACTACTCTCACTAGCCCTGGCGTCTTCGAATCTCTTTCTTAAATATTTTCCTAAAATTATTCCTTACCAAATCCTTTGATAATTCACCATCACACTCCCTTAAGTGACAATTCATTGCAGAATATCAGCTAATATCTACCAAATTATTTATCTTAAAATTTTGCTTATTATGATATGTCTACGAAACAAAGGTTTACTCGAGCACTGACCTTTCCGAAACGAAACCCTGCAATTTCGAACTCCGAGTTTGGCTAGGAAAAGAATTTATTACTAAAATAATTAGCTACAATTCCTAATTATTTTATAATAGTAATGATTTAATTCAAAATGACATGAGCAGGGTATGACACAATATAATTTTTTAAGCGGTGTAAAGCAGGTCCGAATTCCGTGTTTTCCTTTTTCTAGAGTGGTTGCTTAATCAAGGCTAAGCAACTCAGTCTGCTCTACTATTTACCCATAGCTGGGAGAAGAATAAAAGCATTAGCGTGAACTGAAATACAAACAGCATCGTCCAGGATTTGAATTCGTGTCGCCGACTCCATTTCTTATGGCGATAAGCATTACGCCACAAGGGCCTAAGGTATCCATTTCGCTTTTTTCTCTTATAATTCTATTTATGATGTGGCACAAGGTCACATAATTTGAGCATCCACTAAGGATCGAATTCATATAGATTAATCATAAAACTTAAACAAAAAACTTATTACACAAAGGAAATTTCCAAATTGTCAAGCATTACAGTACAACGACGAAATGTATTAGACAAGGGATTACGTCTGTATGGATTAGATCTCTTCCAAATAGTACTTCTAATGGTCGCTAGATGGCATGACAAAGAAGCATTTAAAGGGCACGGCAGAGTCTCTTTCTCTCTCTCTCTCTCTCTCTCTCTCTCTGTTCCAACAAGAAGTACGCACAAGTATGTGGTGAGGAGTAAGACCCCTTCAAAAGGGAGAGCTCGAGTATGACACTAAACTGTATCCGGTGATGGGGCCCTAATCTTGTAATTAAATAGATTTGATTCGGTTTCTATGTTTAATGGTATATCAACTTTCATGGGTTATTTAATGCCAGGTCAGTAGCGGTACTATTTAACCAATAGCTGGTGGGATAAAGGAGTTCTTATCTTTCGCAAGGGTATTAGTCCAAAAATGAAAGTAAAAACGAGACAGGAGTTAGTTTGAACTCTCTTACCGTAATCTCAGTGTTCCGTAAGTTAGACACTACGCCACGAGAACTTACGTAGTTATAGTAACATCAAACCATATGAAAACTATTTATGTGCTGATGATTTGAATTAAATATTAATTCTTGACACCATATAGTTGTGTAAACGCATGGTTATGGTGAGAATCTAATAAAAAATACGATAAAGAAAAAAAATGCAATGGAACTTTGAAGATATTGTTATAATTGCTAGCAAATGAGTCAAATTTCGGCATTAAATAACTCATAAAAAACCATATATACAAAGAAAGAAAGAAAGAAAGAAAAAAGAAAGAAAGAAAAGAAAGAAAGAAAGAAAGATTTGACATTAAGTAATCCACAAGGGTTGATATGCCATTAAACAAATGATTGATTACTTTTTTGTTTAATGGCATATCAACCCTTGTGGATCACTTAATGTCAAATCTTTCTTTCTTTCTTTTCTTTTCTTTCTTTCTTTCTTTTTTCTTTCTTTCTTTCTTTCTTTGTACATATGGTTTTAAGCGAATACTTTGTAGGTATTCATTTTTGTTTTCGAACGACTTTTTTGAAGGTAAGACAAACCTTAATACATAATTTTGCTGAACAGACATATGCATTGTAGATTATCTTGTTTCGTAAACGTATCTTATATATATATGTATATATATATATATATGTGTGTGTGTGTGTGTGTGTGTGTGTGTGTGTGTATTGGCATCCCCAGACAGGATGTTTCGTTGTATCACAACTCTTCAGTGTGGTTAGACACGCGAGATGCTTCAAGCCGAGATCGAAACCCAACTAACTTTACGTCATCAGATATCTTACTCCAGACCATCAACATTCTCGGCGTAAGCAAAGGAATTGTTTGCGTATATCTTTTTTTTAAATATACGTTATCGGCTACGGGAGTGCGCAATCCATGAGAAGAGCTGTGCATTTCTGCGTATGTGGTAGCCGGCAAATTCCCTTACCAAGTACTTAACACACACACACATATATATATATATATATATATATATACTGCTTTGATGTATTATGTTATCAGTTTCAATATGTATCTTTACATTATTTTCTTTATAGTATTTATGCTTTGAAGGGCACTTGTAAATTGAGAATTTTTTGTTTAATGAAAATAGTTTACTCACAATACACTGTAACA
Organism: Sepioteuthis lessoniana; assembly: GCA_963585895.1. Classification (NCBI taxonomy): domain Eukaryota; kingdom Metazoa; phylum Mollusca; class Cephalopoda; order Myopsida; family Loliginidae; genus Sepioteuthis; species Sepioteuthis lessoniana. Next base: position 92,914 of record CAUZXS010003881.1, on the reverse strand, counting down.
CTGTGCAGACAAGAACGGACATGTGCACATTGCTGGGAAATAGATTTTGATTTTTGACGCGCTGATGTCATATGCTTCTTTAACCTCGCCCTCTAGTGACCATCGGTGGTTCTATTTGGCAGATACGGGAGATAATGACTCCTTATGTCACCTAGCGCCAAATAGAAAAAAAAAAAAAAACTGTTTTACAGGCAAGAGATATCATTCCTACTGTACGAAAATATAGTTTTAATTCGTTCATTATACTTTTCAAAAATGTTATTTGATAATTTGATTTAAATATGCTTTGGTCATTTTCATTTGACAGAAATTTGTTCTTTTTTCTGTCTAAAAAAAATTCATTTCTAAATAGGTCAACAACTAGAATGTCACAGTTTATGGACCGGCAAACCAGGGTTCAATTCCAGGTCGAGTCATACCAAAGACTCAAAAAATGGTACTTGATGTCTCATTGCTTAACACTCAGCATTATAAGGTAGGGATCAAGAGTAAAGTGGAACAATCCAAAGAAAGGAGTAGCGTTCTCCTCTACACCTCCGTATTGTAGCAAATGAAAAGGGGTTGCCCTCGACTGCGATCGCTAACTTTGCTTACTTACATATTCGTAGGAAAACAGTAAGTAAAGTTGACGACCGTATTCGAGGATGACCCAAAGGCTCCCATTTCGATAGCTACTACAGCACGGTGTAGGGGAGGACGCTACTCCTTTCCTTGGATTGCTCCACTTTACCCTGGATCCCTACCTTATAACGCTGAGTGTTAAGCAATGAGGCATCAAGTACCATTTTTGAGTATTTGGTATGACTCGGCCTGGGATTGAACCCTGGTCTCCCGGCTCATTGGCGAACACTCTACTCATTTGTCAAATAGGTTTTTTTAATACCTCAGATTACCTGAATAAAAAAATACAATTTTTCAACGTCTTGGGGTTTCATTATTTAAAAAGTACATTTTTTCCAGTTGTATTTACACAAGTTTTCGTTGAATTAAAAAAAAATCGACTTGATTTGATTGGTTGTTTATCATTAGAACATTATGAATAAAAAAAAAAAAAAAAAATAAAAAATAAACGTTTCTATCTTTAAATTATTTGATAAGAAAGGTTGGTTGGTGGGATTTTATGGCATATCAACCTTCATAGGTTATTTTATACCAAATTCTGTTTGTTTGTAAACAGAATTTGGTATATGATAACCTATGTAGGTTGATATATATATATATATATATATATATATATATATATATATGTGTGTGTGTGTGTGTGTGTGTGTGTGTGTGTGTTTAACCAAAGATTTCTAAATCAATACTTTCTAAATAAATATTTAGATAAGCAAGATCTCATTTGTTAGCAGAGGATTAAATGATTTTAGTTCATCATATTTTTTGGTACTATCCTGTCTTTCTCAAGAAGGACAGAACGTCTTCTATTTTGATATTCTCAGACAGATTGGTCAAACTATTCACTTTCAAAAATCACTTTCTGATGAGAGTGAAAGTTCTACATTCTATGAGAATATGTTTAATGATGCAAGGCATTTGACATGTAAAACACTGTGGTTGTTGTTCTTGTTTCACTATGAAAGAGTGAGTAACCTTGTATGACCAATGCGCAATCGGCATATTATGACTTGTTGTCTTTTTGATTTTTTTGAAAGCTGGTCTCCATTCTCCAAAAGTAAGCTGGATCTGGAAGAGTTTATTGTGGATATTATTATTCCAGTATTCTTGCCATTTTGTGAGAAGGTGTTTATTGATTTTGGGTTTATTAACTAATTGGTTGTTTAGTTAGTATTATTTTTTGTGAAGAAGTTTTCCTTGAGTTTTTATTCCGTGTTATCTGTTTTTAAAATTGATGGTAAGATTGATGATCTTTGTGTTTTTCCTTTTCCATTTGGAGATTTTCTATAAATATTTTTTGGGAAGAGGTATGAATGTTTGTTTTGGTAACTTTTTGTTTAATTCGTTGTTCTGTTGACAAATTTCAACTGATTGTAGTTTTTTAAAACTGTTCTTAAAGTTTTGGTTTGGTTTGGTTTGGTTTCTTTGTTTAATGGCATATCAACCTTTGTAGGTTATTTAATGCCAAAGCCATTCTCCTAGAAGAACAGTAGTGGTACTATTTAACCCATTGCTGGGAGAATAAGGGGGTTCATACCTTTCCCAAGGGTATTTGCCCGAAAGTGAACGCAATAGCGCGACTGGAGTACGAACTCGCTTACTACGATTCCGCAGTCCATCGCTTTAACTATTACACCATGAGGACACCCCCTTAAAGTTTTGACCAGTCGATTGGTTCTCGTTGCACAAGTTTTCGAAGAGAGCTCTGTATTTGTCTTATTGATTATTTTGTGGCTGATTGGACTCATCCTCTATCCTACAGTAATATCGGTGTTAACTTTCATATTAGTTTCTCCAATTTTTCTTGCTTCTAGAAATGTTATATTTTTCTCTATTTCACATCCTTTATTTCCATTTCTGTTTTATATATGCTGCAAGTATTGATGGTTCTCTTGGCAGTTAAGTATTTGGTTTCGTTAAGACAATTTTCTTCCATATGATCGGGGTCTTTTTGGCCCTACCTTCCACATCTCCGACGTCTTCAGCAGTTGTCCTTTTGGTCCTCATATTTTTAACATTTTAAGGTACCTTAAAGATGCAGGGATGTATTGTTTTATTTTTTGAGGTAGGATCCAATTTCTATTTCATTGGGAATTATGGCTGTGTTAAAAGTCAAAATGAATGTGTGAGTTTCTATTTCTTCAACACCCCTCCTAATAGTTACCCTTTTGTTGTATGTTACCCTCATTTGCTTTTCTTTGGATGTTTTTATTTTCGCTGATGCAGCTAGGGATAACTCTCTGTTTCTAATAACTCCCTTTGCGGTGTTAAGTATTTCAGTTACGTAAACTTTGTATTTCAGGTAGTGGAAAGTTTTCATTTTATTAGGTCCTTGAATCGTTTCCTGTTGTCTCCTTCTGATAATACAAGTAGATTGCTGCATTTGTAGATCAAATATATCTGTTTGAAAATTGTTGGAATTAGCTCCAAATACCAGATACTATAATTGTTTACTAAATATTATTATTAATAGTTATTTCATATAATTGCTTATAATTCATTAGTATTAGATAGGAATACCCGAAACTCTATGACTGTATGCAAATTATGAGGGTGAGCAAAAAGTAATGCATTTTTCTTTAGTACAGGAATAATTACCGACACAGGAGCATATATCATACACCAAATGAAGCTGGTCCTCTGTAGATCACATCTCTACTTCTCAACATAGTCACCATTTCTCTCAATAGCAATGTTCTCCATTTAAATGAGAGAATTTACCCCTGCCTCGTAAAATTCTGTTAAATATTCTTTGAGCCACTTCATCACTACAGTTTTCACTTCCTTGTCACTGGCAAAATGTTTGCCTCTTAAAAACCCTTTTTTAATGGAGCCGAAGAGATGGTAGTCTAAAGGCACTAGATCTGGTGAGTATGGAGGATGCGATAAAGTTGTCCATCCAAATAAGGCAATTGTATCCCTTATCCTGATGCTTGTGTGTAGTCAAACATTGTCATACAGAAGGAGGACACTATTGATTGGCAAGGTTTTTAAAGGTTAAGTCGGTATGCCCGTCACTGGTGGGTTTTGAGGTGCCCGTGGTGTAATGGTTATCGTCGTAGGAAATGGACACGGCGACACGAGTTCAAATCCTGGACGAGGCTGATTGCATTTCACACAGCACTAATACCCTTGGGAAAGGTATGAATCCAATTATTCTCCCTCCAGCTATGGGTGAATAGTAGGACAGACTAGGCAACTAGTCTAGGAGAAGGAAAACTCTGAATTCAAACCTGTTAAACTTCGCTAAAAAATTGACCTTGTATCATATCCTGCCCGAGCGGAGTGGGTGGTAAATATGGTTACTGGTGGGTTATTTTATTCCACATGCATTTAGACAGTTGTTGTGCGCTTGTATTATTTTGCATTCAGAAGAAGACTTCAAAGACAGATTTTATGGCTTAATGATTTTTATTAGGATTGTTAAACAAAAGAAAAAGAAAGATATACTTGAGAAAGATTCTTTTAGTCGTTCTTGGTTGAGTCAGGCTTATGTCGAACCTAGCCGCATTGCAAATTTGCTTAATAGTCCTTTGAAGCCGGATGTCCACAAGGGAACGAAAGCGCGTCTAACCACTTAGCCATGCTGTATGAAAAACTCTGGTGTATCAATACACCAGCGTTGATTGGCGAAAGGGTTATGGTTTGGGTTAGGGTTACTATGTTGAGGTTTTAAGGGAGTTCAAGAAGAGATTCCTAGGGAAGAGGCCAGCACTCTTCAAATCGGGTCAGTGGCATTTCCACCAGGACAATACACCAGTCCACAACTCTATCCTTGTCACAGACTATTTGACCAAGATGGACATCAAGACAGTTCCTTGCTGTGCCTATAGTCCAGACCTTGCTCCTGGTGACTTTTGGTTATTCCCTAAGCTAGAGGCTGTCGTTATGAGACAATTGAGGAGATGAACGAGGCTGTGACGAAGGTCATTGACACGCTCACACAAGAGGACTTCCATGGGGCCTTCCAGAAGTTGTTGGAACGGTAGAACAATTGTATCAAGGGTTTAGTAGGGTGTATTCCAATTGCTGCTGTAGCTGTTCATTTGAAGCTGAAATCATAAAAATTGGTCAGTCATCTCATAAGATCTATAGCGATAACATACTAAATTTCCAAGAGTCTACGACAATTTTAAATTCCCATACGAAAAAAGTCTGGAAACTTATCGTATGTACCTCGTGCATATATATTAGATATGTATATGATTTGTAAACGAATAGTTTGTAGATAACATTATTTCTAAACGAGCCAGAGCTCATTTGTTTGCACCTAGTTAAATGATTTCAAGTTTTGTTATCTAACACTAATAGTTTTATTTGGACTCGATTAAATGGTTCCAAAACTTGCTATATAATACTAATAATTCAATTGAACATAAGTAATTTGTTTGAACACTGTTAAATGATTTCAACTTTAGAAAATTATTGTATATTTCTATTTGACCCATAGACGGGACCATAGCAGATACTGCCACTTCGAGTCAGAGTCGACTTGGGAGTAATGGCAATGAAGAGGTACTCCACAATGAAGGGGTACACCGAAACTCCAGAACTGGAGTCTCACCATCAGATTGTTTTGTGTCATAAACGGGACATTCGTTGGGGGAGGGGATCTTACCCTCCAGCAGAGATGCAGTCGGCGTATTCTACACCCCCAGCCGACTGGACAAGTAAAAAGTGGAGAGAGACAAGTTGTGAATGAATACTTTCACAGCGTAGCGATTTAAATCAGTTCTTTCTTAAACTGTTGAATAATTTACTTAAGGGTGAATGAAATCATTCTGGGGGTAAATGAAACTAGAAAGATGAATGGAACATGAAAGATAAATGATTTTATTTACCTATATACTCGAGTAATATACGATTTCGTGTAATGAACAACCCTAATTTTTATTCATAAAAAGGTGTTTTATCGGATATTGCGTGTAATGAACAACACCTAACTTTTGGCTAGGCAAGCCTACAAAGATATTTCTTCAACATTCAAAGAGAAATCCTCCAAACATTTATTTATTCTTTCAAAACAACCGTAATACAATAAAAATTAATGCAATAACGTAAATAAACAATGTAGTCTAGACCTTGATGTAGCCTACCGTGTTTACTTGGATATTACAAACATATTAAAACCACACTATACCTTTTTATACTTTCAAAACTACTGTAATACAATAAAAATCAATGCAATACCGTAAATACACAATGTGGTCAAGACCTTGATGTAGCTTATCATCACTAAACAAAAGCATTACTTAGGATAATGAAGTTATTTATAATATTTGTACATACTGTATGTACATGTGTTATAAATAGTAAATAATATTAAGAAGAAACTTTAATATCTTAATAGTCTTTTGGTATACTCAATACGGGAACAATATGGATCGAAGTTATGACAAGATTAAGCCTAGAAATAAGGTAAGTTTCGATTTTTTTTAAAAACATATCTAGCGTAATGAACGACCAATTTTAGGAGAAATTTTGGTCTTTAAAATTGGTCCATTACGCGTTAATGTACTGTTGGTTTGGTTTGGTTTTATGGCATATCAACTATTGTTGGTTATTTAATGCTAAATCTTGTTTTTACACATATATTAAACATGATTTGTAAACACATTTTGTAGATACACAAAGTTAAATGATTAAACAGTTATATTTCAAACGATTCAATTTAGTAAAAGTCAAAGTTAAATGATTTCAAGTCCTGCTATGTATCATTAACAATTCAATTAAACATCAATCATTTGTTTACACACAGTTAAATGATCAAACAGTTCTATTTCTAACAATTCAATTTAGCATAAGTCATTTGTTTACATTCAGTTTAAATATTAAAAAGTTCTACTTGATCGATAGCTAGGATCCTTTAAAGTGCTACCACACTGGGCCTGAGTGGACCTGGGAGCGATGGCAAGGAAGGAGTATTCTGCATTCCCCAAAGCTCCAGCATTACTGGAGCCTCACCATTAGATTGTTTAATGTGATATCAGGACACTCGATGGGGGGGGTCTTACATTATGTACGATACTCATCCATTGGTATTAGAGTTGTTAGCTTTTTGTTTTAGCTTTCTACAGACAATAAAACAAGAAATTTGATTTTTTTAAATTATGGTTTTCTATAGGTTCACTGGTATAACGGTTATTGGCACGGAAGTTGGAAGCGGTGAACAGCGTTCAAATTCCAACTGAGGCTGTTTACATTCACTTTGCACTAATATCCTTAATTCATAGAGAACATTGCCAAGTCGGCTGGTGCTGTAGAATACACCGAATGCACCTCTGCAGAGGGGTAAGACCTTCTCCCAATGAGTGTCGTGGATATGACACTAAACAGGTGAGGTTCCAGTGATCCTGGAGGTTTGGGGAATGCGGAGCACTCCTTCATTGTCATTGCTCCCAGGTCTACTCTGACCCGGAATGGTAGCACCTGATAGGGCCCTATCTATGGGTTAAATAGAACTAACGGTATACTTATGCTAAACTGAATTATTTGAAATAGAAACGTTTTTGACAGTTCAACTGTACTTATATTTAACTGCGTGCTTATACTAAACTGAATTGCTTGAAATAGAACTGTTTTTGACATTGAAACTATTTAAACTAAACTGAATTGTTTAATATTGAAGTGTTTTGACATTTAACTGTGTTTAAAGAAAATCTGTACTTATACTAAACTGAATTAAAACTGTTTGAATAAACTGAATAGCTTGAGATAGAAATGCTTTTGACAAACTGTGTACTCATGTAGAACTGAATTGTTTGAAATAGAACTGATTATTTAGTGCAAAAATGGATTTGGCATGAAATAACCTACAAAGGTTGATATGCCATAAAACCCAAACAACCAAGCTACCATCATAGAGAACTGCGTTTGCTGTCTGTGTAGGGTGGGTTCAGCACTTTAAAGAGAACACTAATTATCGTGTGGACTGTAATAAGTGAAACAAGTATTTATATGATCGTCTGGTGTTCAAATAGAAGCGAATCAGGAAAACAATGATCTTCTTAAACATAGGAAATTTTGTTATTTATTCTCTCAAGATTCGTTTTTGGAGACTTTGGAATGAGATGAAAATCTGCAAGTTATTGATCATTTATCAATACAGTCTGGAGTTGTAAGTCTTTTGCGTTCAAGTATGTTTGGTTCGTTGGAAGAGAACCTCTTCATCTCGTTTTTTTTCCTTCCACGTTGTGGATTCTAAGGATCTCTCTCGGGCTCCCCTCCAGTTTATCTCCTCTCGAGTGACTTACCCACTGGGTTCTTCCATGTCCTCTCGCGCTGAACTGACCCTCTACAAAGCTTTCATGTGAGCATATAAATATCTCACATAACCGAATATGTGGGACTATGTTTACATTATGTCAGGACATAGGGCTTTGAAATCCATTTACACATAAAGTGTTGCCGTTCGACAAGCAAACTAGGTACATCAAATAAACAAAACTAGCCGATCCCTACATCAAAACTAACAAATATTAAATACAGGGCTAATAAAAAACCAACCAACCAACCAAACCAAACCTCTAAATTGTCATCTGCAGACATCAGATGGCTCGGGTATCACCAACAGAATACTATTCTCTTTGCAGTAATGAGATGAATTGGGTTCGCAAAACTGATTGGGTTCTCTAGCCTTGGCAGGCAGCTCACATAGAAGGATAACTGAATTAATGCAACTGCAATGGATAATCGCTAGACTATTTCTCTTAAAAACAATTACGGTGAAGGGTAGCTGTGAGAAACCTTGATTGCCTAAGTCCTGAAGAGACATGGAACTTCTATTTCATTCCATTGTTTTCAAATTTCAAAGATCGCAGCATATTTCCCAAATTCAATATAACATAATCTCTAAAAGGAGACCTCAAAATATAAAATGAATTTGATACACAAGGGAAAATAACATGAAAATCATTAAAAATATAAGATTGGGGCTGTAGAATACACCGACTGCACCTCTACAGAGTGTCCTGGATATGACACTAAACAATCTGATGGTGAGGTTCCAGTGATGCTAGAGCTTTAGGGAATGCGGAGTACCCCTTTATTGCCATCGCTCCCAGGTCCACTCTGTCCCGGAGAGGTAGCACCTGATATGGGTCCTATCTATGGGTTAAATAGAACTAAACCGTGCTTCTTTCACTATACTGGTGTTTGCATCTAAACTGCGTATTTATGCTAAACTGAATTGTTTAAAATAGAACTGTTTTGACATTTAAATTGTGTATTCATGCAAAACTGAATTGTTTGAAATAGAACTGATTATTTACATAAAAATGGATTTGGCGTTAAATAACCTACAAAGGTTGATATGCCATAAAACCAAACCAAACCAAACCAAAAATATAAGAAAATCTACTGTTTGTACAGAATAACCCACCTATGAAAATTTATGTTAATTTTGTTTTAATGTCCAAAAATTATATACACATGTAATATTTACATTCACCATCCGGATTAGAATAAGTTTATCATTGTCTTTATTTTTTACAGAACTGTTAAATCTACAATAAATCTAAAGGCTAAATACAATCAATGGTTCAATTGTAGCTATTTGAAGACGTAATTTTGCAACTTAACTCTTTCGCAAAAAAAAAAAAAAAATTACTCAAATTGACTTATATGGTTGAAGGCGAGTGTTATAACAATTATCGCCCCAGGAAATGGACAGAGCACCCTGAGTTCAAATTCTGGACGAGGCTGTTTGCATTTCACTTTGCTTTGGAAAGGCATGAATCCATCTCTTTTTCTTCCGGCTATGGGTAAATAGTAGGGCAGACAGAGAAAACTGTATCTTAGGGGCCCGGTGTACAAACCCAGGGATTTTAATGCCGATTTTCAAGGCTAGCAAGCAAGCATAATGCAGTTTCTACTTTACATCACTCCCATGTAGCTTGTGGCCTTGAACCATACTAGCTGAGCTTGATAGCTGCGACCTCGGGCGTTCGAGTTTAAAGTAGTAGTAGTAGGGTACGTGCGTCTTACTGTAGTGAAAGGAAACGTCATTTCGGGGGTCCCACGAATATTCCCGCCTTTCGTCTCGTCAGGTCGGTACGTTTTGATCTTCTCCCTCAATTTTTTTTTCTTTTTCTTTTCTCTCTCACATAAACCCCTTCATGCTCGTTCAGATCTCGACCGTATTCCTCTAAAAATTGAAACCTGACTAACATTTGACCTAATTATTAGTTATTAAAAAGAAATGAGTGGTGTAAGCGAACGAGAAGGAGGAAGAGGAGGAGAAAGAGGTATGAAAGGGAAAAGAAGTTTTGTCTCTTCAGGAGAAAGCATATTAATAATTTGCGTGATGTTTGAAAGAAACAGGGAAAGTAAAAGGCTGAGGAGAGTCCTGACTGAAACAAAGTCAGCTTTGTCAGAAAGAGAGAGAGAGAGAGAGAGAGAGAGAGAGAGAAAGAGACAGACAGACAGACAGACAGACAGACAAACAGAGAGAAAGCACTTTGCCGGAGAAAGGGAAAATAGTCCAAGTTTACTAAGATTTATGGCTTCTTTTTTCTCCCTTAAATATTTTATCGCTCGACATTTTTAACGAATCCAATCAGTTGTTTAGACATCAGACGAACTTAACTTTTTGGCGCTCAAATAACTTCGATCCTCAGTGGATGCTTCACTCAAGTCCCTACAAAATTGGAAAGACGAAGCGAGAATGTATTTTGATCAATTAGATCCTCACTGAGTTCCTCCTTCACTGTAGCGTCCAGAGAGTTACTAAATTTAGCTTGTCCTAACACAAGGCAGAAGTAATAGGGCACACGGTGACGATCGAGGTTACTACACTAGTTTGCCAGACCAAGTTGCTCACCAGCCCTCACGCTAGTCTTGTGTCAAACGTGTTTAATACAGAACTTTATAATTGGGTTTATATTTTTTAGTAACGCAAGCAACATGACATGGGCTTTAATGAGGTTTGTTCTCACTAGTAGCTCCTCAATAGCGGCCTTGTGCCAGAATAAGCTAAGGCAAGAAAATATTTGTATTAGAGCCAGCTTGGAAAGATAGAAAAAAAACGGAGAGAAAAGAGACCAATAACTACATAGAATTCCCTCTTTATTTCGTGTATCAACAGAGAAAGAGAGATAGAGACGAAGTGAAGATTAGAGAGGAACAGAATTCAACCCGCTCTTTTTTTCCATCTGTCTACAGATGAATCAGATTTTAAATGAAATAAAAACCACTAACTCTGCCTCCATACTTCTGATCTTGTGTCAAACTAAGCCAGCTATGCTTAGTAATTGACATTAAAGAAGATTCGTTGGTAATTCCATTCATTTTTTAAATGCATATTGAATTTATTCCAAACATTTCTTTGAAAGTATTGATATATCAGAGCAGCTTATTTAGTATATAGCAAAGTCTTTCTTTATAGTATCAAAATAGTCTTCAGCTTTGTTAATCAACATTATAGCTTATCTGACTTACAATTTAATTAAATCCTTTAATAATAAAAGTTCAAAAGTTTTTTTTTTACTTAAAAAAAAAAATAATAAAAACATTAAAGTTCAAGCAACTATTTATTTAACGTTTAAAATATTTAGAAAAGTGCGTTAAAAAGTTTTAACCGAATAGTCTTTGGACTTAAAAAAAAATCAGAGTGAATTACTAAACGTTTTAACTTCACAATCACATTTTTTTAAATAAAATTATTTACTAACAATTTTTCTTTGGTCAAGAAAAACTTTGCAAAAAACTGCTAAACTTCTCTTTACAAACTTTAGTATGAAACGAAACCAACAAATGCATTACAGCGAGAGTTGTATTTGAGCAATAGACTTAAAAATGCTCTTACTTAGGAATAAAGCAATTTCCAGTGCACTTTCCAAATATTTCCATAGGGATCTACATACTCACCGAACGGCATTTTTAACCGTCTAAATCCTCGATATGGAGATATCTGAAATGCTAATTAATTAGAACTCTTCACTCCTTTCTAAAATGAAGCATCAAAATCATCATGGACCAAGAACTCAACGAATTCACGGGTCGTCTAGTGTATGTGTACACAACATTCAGACAAAAAAAAGATTTTTTTATCCGAGTTTTGGTCCCAATGATGAGAGCGAAATTCAATTTTAAATTAATATCGCGTACTGTATCAGTTAGATTTTTCATCCATTGCCCAAACCCACACAAAGATAATTCCTAAACGTACAGTTTTGTTGTGTTTTTTTAATAAAAAAAAAAGCCTGACAGACAAAGCAAAATTCTTTCTTTTTACGCACGGAGATATATACTACAACACACTACTACACCAATGGTCTTTATCCTGCCAGTACCCGCCAATTAGCTTCATGTACGCTTCTTTCTATTCGTACGCGTATGCGCGTGATGGCTATAGACGGGGGAGGAGAGAGAGAGAGAAGCACAGAGTTCGAGTGACTAGGGAGCGGGAAGTAAAAAAAGAGAGAGAAAGGTTAGAGTTTATATGTCGGGTGAGGTGACGATGGAGGTGGGGGTCGAGAGTAAAGAGAGGTATTCGATTCAGTTCCCCCTCGCCCTGAACAGGCAACACTCGGCGGTTTTTCAACTTAACCCAAAGGAGACAAGCAGTGGGAATTCGTTGACGATGCCCTGCCTTGACTACGCTATTTTAAGCCCGTGGAATTTACCCACTGGAAAACGTTGGAAAATACCACAACCGAGAGGTAAAAACTTCTTAGTAACTTCACCATCTTTCAGTCAGCCTCTGACCCACTAAAAAAACTCGAAAATATTCAAGAGTCGGTGAGTTTTTTATCAACAATCACTAACAAACAGATGAATCATTGCTTCATTATTGTTTCCTCATAACAATGTCATTCAAAATGAACATCACTACTCTATTATAATATACGGGATGCTCAAAATACTGTACATATTTTAAAGGTTTTTAACATGTATTTTATTTTGGAGGTCCACAAAAGTTTTTGAGAACAAAGACTACACTACACACGAGGTGTTTGGTAGTAGTCGGCCCTTGATTTGAAACAAACATGGCACTTGCCCGTGTTTTATTCAAGAAAACGGGGATGTCCTATTCAGCTCTTTAAGTTCATTATTTTGCAATATTCATAAAGGCGGTTAACTGGGTTCTCTGTCCTGTACTGTGCTATGATGATCAGGGAAAGGGTACACTGCCTCTCTGAATGCTAAAAATGTAACACAATTACACAATAGGGTACCCCGCCTTCGTTAAAAACAAAAAAAAAAAGCATTTTATGGCACAGCACATTAGGGGAACCCTGCCTTTAACGACGCTAAAACTTCTCTTTGACAATTTACTACTGTATGAATCATTCGTGACGGTGAACGAAAGCTTTTAAAAAGCATCAGGAGACATTGGCTTAGTTCAGCACATGAAAGAGAGAAAAATTTTCCATTCTCTCTGGTCTTTTTCTGGCTGTACGTTGCTGTCAGCGGTGAGAAGAGAGAAAGAGCTGTTAAGGTTTTAAAAAGAAAAGAAAGAAAAAACAGGATTTCACTCTTACCAAATATAGTACACTATTGTGGAGTAATTTAAACAAAGTATTCTTTCAGGCCAGACACTCTATGTGAAAAAAAGAAAAACAAAACAAAAACAACTTATGAGAAATATAAAAAAATTCTATTTTTAAAACTCAAACGTGGATTAATAAGAAAAAAAAAACTATGCTAAACAAGCAGTTAACAGCTTTACGTTTTTAATCGACTTTCTCCATTTAAAAAAACACACAAAACGCTCTATTTAAAAAAGAAAGAAAGACACCGTTGAAAATTTTAAAGGCTTCAACACAATACACGGAACTGGTAAAGTTGTGAATTCTGCAGACGTATTATTATTATTTTTTAATTCATTCTTAAAAAGAAACTAAGAAAAAATTGTTTTTTCCCGTCTTCTTTCTTCTTTCTCTCCAGTCCACTACAAGATGTGTTTACTCTTCTTTTCATAGAAATGTCTATTTTGAATTCTGTGAATTAAGTTTTACTAAAAAGATAAATGAAATCAGGTTGTGTAGATCCAAGCGCTTGCTTTCCAAAGGTAAGAAGAATAAAAAATGGACATATTCTGGCTCTATCCTTAAGCAGAGAGAGGGAGAAATTGAAAAACTTCTTGTGTGGCCATTATTAACAGAATTGAAACCGGAAGTTATTCGTTGGAACCCAAACCGGAAACCATACTTACCGCCTCTTTATTTTATTTTAGCAGGAACTAAAAGCTCGGAATAACTCCCTTGAATTGGCGCCTGGGATTAAGACAAAGCCCCTTAAAAAAATTATTAACGACCTTGTTTTATTAGGAAGTACACAATTTTGTTATGGCTATCGAGGACTGGCACCGTTTTGTAAAAGTGAATCTGCCTTTTTGACGCTATAAAGCGCTACAGGGACAGGAATCCTCCATGTGATTGCCAAGTCGAGATATTGATAAAGTCAATGGTAGCGGAGACCACGACATGCAACCACAACTCTACATATTTAGCAGCTGAAACTATATTTAGATTCTTGTATATCTATGAATACAGTCGTCTTTCTTAAGACATACGTGCGATTTACCTTGTTCGGTAAAATAACGTTTTATGCCTAGCAACAACAACAACAACAACAACGCAAGTATCAAAACAAAACAATGTATTTACATGTGACTCTGGAAGGAAATGTAAAAATGTATATCGCTTTTTTCTACAGAATTGTACGGAAAGGCGAATAAAGTGTTATTTCTAAGAAGACGGATTTTTTTTAATACTTTCACTTGAAAAAATTCACATATATATATTAGTATATATATAAAATAAAAACAAATTTTATCGCACTGGATTTTGAAGTGTTGTTTATAATATTCTAGCCCGGGCCTTAGATTTTAATTGTCGTAAGCCCGGGACTGAACCTATCTGTGCAGAATGGGTGTCAGTGACGTCAGTTCAAACCAAACAAAAGATGGCGAAGAAAGCATGCGAATGAGTTGCTATGCTGCCAGTACCCGTTCTTCATCGTCTTCGTCCTCGTCCCATTGCTGCCCTCCTCCTCAAAACGACGACGACGACGATCGAGCTGAAACCCACACGACAGCCACTACCAACTGCTGCCATTATCGTTATTGCTGTTTGCTCGCCGCTTTCCACCAAAAAACTAACAATATCCCGAGCACGACGACGACGACTCCCACTTTGGTTAGTCCGAATCGTCGTACCCCGACTAGCAGTACCGTCCCTCCAATTTCATCATCCTCATCATCGCTTCTTCCTCCTGCTTCTTCTCCGGCATCTCCATCCCCTGGTCGTCGTTGTCGTCGTCTTTGCTTCGGCCGTGCTGCTGATCCCTCATCTTCTTCTTCGTCGTCGTCTCCAGGCTGCCATCCTGGTCACAAGGAGCAGGGCCGTTCCTCCACTCCATGCAAGCGTGCTGGTGTCATGGCGAGGAGCCGGCCCTGCTGTTGTTGTCAGTGTGACATCGTCGGCTTCGCCATAAAATGCGACCAGTGTGTAGACATCGACCTCTGTTTGGAGGCAAGTATTCCAATTTTCTTATTACTATTCACTACCACTTCGTTTCTCTCTCCCCTAAGATTTATCTGCCAGTGTTGACATCAACCTTCCTCTTCCTCCTCCTCCTCTTCCTCCTCCATTATTCGTTCATTCGCATTTACGTCCATCTTTCTATCTGTATTTTAAAGCACGACCTTATATCTGACACAAGGCTACGGTTGTTTGGGAGGAACTTGTGAGGATCGATCTCGCTATGCAGTAATGGTTTGCTAGGCTAGCTTGCTAACCATCATTCTGCAACGAGTTGCTCCTTTTTACAAATACTAGCCATGTCTGGCATAAGGCCACAAATAAGGAGCATCAGTTAAGATCAAACCCACTAGAGCACAGTTAATGGTCTATTGTATTACTAAATTACCAGAACGTCATGACAAGTTCTCCTCTGTTTTATTTGTGTATTTTTTTACTAATGTTAACTGAGTCTGGCACAAGGCTACAGGTGTAGATGACTTGATGAGGATCAAATTAACGAGTACACACGTAATGGTCTGCTGTACTATTGAATTACATTAACATCATGACTAATTGACCAGTGTTAGTAACTTATTGTATTTTTTACTGATCTCAGCTGAGTCTGACACAAGGCCATGTGCATAGACTACTCAGTGAGGATCAAACTCGCTAGTAAGTTATAAATGACCTGTAAGACTATCTTAGGATCTATTGCTCTCTGTTGAAGCTCCTGTTAAATACATTAGAAAGCTTAAATATTTATTTTAGCTTATATTTGCATATTTTTAGACATCTAAAATCAGGAATTATTCGTAATTATGTTGTCATTTCCCCAGTAAACACATGTCATTGTTATTATTTAAGAATACAAAGCAGGTACCTTTTGTTGCCACCTTTTAACTCTAATTAAATATTATTTAAAAAACTAAATAATTTCTTTTTTAGCTGTCGATTATTTATATATATATATATAAAGAGAGAGAGAGATAGATAAATAGATAGATATTAAATAATGTCTACATACAAACTTGAAATGGTAGAGAAAAACTCATGATGAATCATCATAAGAGATTAATAAATAAATAAATAAATAAATATGTCTTTATGTTTGTTTTAATAAAAAAATAATAATTACAAAAAAGATATATGTAAGTATTTATTCCTGCCTCTTTTATCTTATCTTTTTTTCAAATATTTATTTATATTTTTCTCATATCTTTATTTTTTTTTATAAACTAAAATCCTAAAGTCTTCGTTCTTTTTATTTATATCTTTAAATGGAAAATTTCTGCTAAGTAAAATGGAATTTCTTTAAGAAAATTGCTTAACTAAGATACTTATTTATTATTTACATATGCATTTTAAAAAAAATAAGTTTAAATTGCATTTTTTCCCCTTTTCTTCCCCTTTGCTTTCTTCTGTGAATGATGATCAACGCATTCTTTATGTTTAGCTTTTGTCAAATATGGCTCCACTCAACTAACCTTCTTCTCTGTGGGATTTACAATAAAATCTTGTAATATTACTTACTTTAAATGACTAAAAACTTATTCTCTATTTATTCTACCAACTACTATTACTTCTATTTACTACTGGCCAGTGACTAAACTTAGTTGTTTCTCTTGATTTTACACTTCTTTCTTATCTTTCTCTCACTTTTTTTTTTTTAAACCTTGCCCTGGTCTTTGCTCTCTTTAAAAAAAAAAGAAATGGATTTCGTTGCTTTTTATTCTGTCCATTTCAAATTTACCTTCCAACCCAGAAAAAAATATGTAAATATTTTTACTCACCCTGCACATAGTGCCCACCTGTGTTTAATTTCTATTTATTTATTTCTTAGTATAAACTGGTTTAATTATATTTCACTTCTCTTTTGAGTTTATTTATTTTACATTAATACCACCTTGATATTTTAATGCAAATGTTAAATATGTATTTTTATAAAGATTAATCTGTATTTTTTTTAAA
Organism: Sepioteuthis lessoniana; assembly: GCA_963585895.1. Taxonomy (NCBI): domain Eukaryota; kingdom Metazoa; phylum Mollusca; class Cephalopoda; order Myopsida; family Loliginidae; genus Sepioteuthis; species Sepioteuthis lessoniana. Next base: position 75,860 of record CAUZXS010003881.1, on the reverse strand, counting down.
TAAAGAGGTTAATTTTGTATTTTTTCTCTCTATTATAGATTCCATTTGGAGTGATGTTAAGTAAAATAAGTTTAAAAATAAAGCAAGAAACTTGTCTTATTCATATCGGTTTCCTTAAAGTAGAGAGGCTTCTTTTTATTATGTATCTTGTCAGTCACATTGCAATTTAAACTTGAATGTTTAAGTTATTTATAATTTGTAAATTAATTTTTTTTAGTTCTATTTTTTCTATATTTATTACTAAAAAATGTTTTTATTTTAACTTTAGCTTGTCTATTTCGACGTTACACAAAAGACGCTTCTGTTTTTATTTTTTTTCATTTTTGAATTAAGAAAATATCTGCATTTTTTTTCCCTTCTTACCTAAAGAATTAGAAATATACACACCCTCATACACACATACTATATATATATATATATATATATATATATATATATATATATATAGTATTAGCTCTCATACACTTTCCCCCATTAGCTTAAAAAATCATTCCTCCATCCACCATTGCATTTTTCTTTTCTTCCTTTATTTTTTAAGCCAGAGAGAAAAATTTGCCTAGCCAACTGGCTTAATAATACTCAATAAATAATAATAAAGAATGAAGACTTTCTCTCTTGTCAGCTCATATACATATATATATATATATATATATATATATATATATATATATATATATATATATATATAACAATACACATTTTATAAGGGAAAGTAAGGAGCAAAATAATGTCTTCCACTCATAACCTGGTCTATATTGTTGTTCACAGTTGAATTTATTTCTCTGCTGTCCATCTCTCAATCAGTCTAGTAATGGCTAGGTTACGATCCTATTCGCCTTTCTCTCACGTTTTAACTCATTTTATTTCTCTTTCCTCCATTTTTGGCTTCTCTCATTCCGAGTATTTGAAGACAAAAATATGGAGGATTGATAGTATTAATGCTTTTTAAAAATACCTATCTCTCTTCTCTCTTTCTGGCTAGGTCTCTTTGTAGTGCTAGATTATATATTGGCTCGGCTGCTTTTTTTTTGTCTATGTAAAGATTGTATTTATATATTTATGCAGGTTTATTATTATTATTATTGGCATGTTTTAGAAGTGAATAAAATTTCACCTCCCCCAATATTTTTCAAATAAAAAGGATTTTAAAAGCCTTTCATCTTCTGAGATTCTGAAAAAATATATGGCTTTAGATTATAATCATTTTAAAAAGTATATTTACTAAGTTTTGTGTGGTATAGATGCAGATAAAAGCAAGAATACTGTTACACTTATCTTCCAAGTAAAAAGAAATCTGCATGCTAATAAAATCGGTATTTAAAATCCTGGCCTATTGACCTATGAACATTGACCACAGGGAAATGCTGAACTTTCTCGGGCACCAAACACATGTCAGTCATTGTTTTCTTTAGTATTGTTTTTGTATAAAGTCTGAATTTTTGATCCAGAAAACATTTATTCTATCATGGAAAGAAAATGAAAACAAATAAAACCTTACTTTGATGTTTTTTCATTGTTTACTTATTTCGAAAGTGAAAATAGTAATTTCAGTAGATTTACTAGAGAACTTATTCCTCGTGTTTGCAAGAGTTGTATATTTATATCCCAAAATCCAATTTCCAAGTTAATATAAAGCCTGGAGAAATTTTTTTATTATTAATCCGAACAAGTAAATATTTTTCATTTAGAAGATTGGCGCAACATAATCTTCCTTTTTCTATATGGCCTTGTCCCATACTAAAACTAGTAAACCTACAAAAATAGGTTTTGGTTGACTATATTGGTTATTTTTCTTATTGTCTCCCTTTCCTTTTTAGAAAATATCTTTCCAAATTTTATCTATTAAAATTCTTTTCTCAATTAATTTGGAAAAGTCTTTTTAAAAACTTGATATTTTAAACTTAACTGAGCAAAATATTATTTAAGGCTTGACTCATGCAATTTGTGTATTTGTTTATTTACATAATGTATTGTACTAATGGGAATTTTTCTTTTTTTTCCTTTTTTTTTTTACAACAATCTTCATTATCAAATACATATGATTAACACTCACTACAGTGTTTCTCTCTTGGTGCTGAAGTTGGACCACATAAGAAAGATCACAAATATAGGATTATGGTAAGTCTTTCTTTTTTTTCTTTCTTTTTTTTCCTCCCATTATTTAGTGAAAAGTGTCCCTTTAGACTTAACATCAAACCCTTAAACATTTTCATAGCCTTGATATTTTCTTCTTTTTTTTTCTAATTAGTAAATAGAAATCAGTCATTGTTCCAAAAAGATTTTTTTCCCCAACTAGCCTTGTTCTGCAAGATTAAATTCTTTGTTTTAAAAGAAATATCAATGAAAACCGGGACATTGGCCCAGCGGTTAGAGTGTTCGCCAATGGCCCGGGAGACCTGGGTTCAATCCCAGGTCGAGTCATACCAAAGACTTTAAAAATGGAACTTGATACCACCTTGCTTAACACTCAGCATTATAAGGTACGGTTCAAGGGTAAAGTGGAGCAATCCAGGGAATGGGGTAGCGCCCTCCCCTACACCTTGGTGTAGTAGCTATCGAAAAGGGAGCCTTCGGGTCACCCTCGACTATGGTCGCTAACTTTACTTTTTAATCTGCTTACTAATCTAGTAAGTCAAAATGGTATATTAAATACTATGGTGAGTCAAAAGTTTTGCAACATTTCAGTAACACATTTTGGGAGGTTCCCCCACCCCACCCCCATTTCCAACAAAAGCAGCCTAGCATTCAAAGTCGGGGCAGTCATGTCACACTGTCAGAAGCTAGTTCTTTGATCTCACACTGATACTAGTTCTCGTTCTTTGAGATGAAGAACTCCTTCATTGAAGTTTCCATCCCAGTTTGGTTATTAAAGTATCACATATGCAGCGAGTCATGGATCAGGACAAGTAATAATCCGAGGGGAGCTAGGTTCAGACTACATGCTGTCTGTGGCATCAGTTCAATTACCTCAAGTTAATGGGGTTTATTCTGGAAACTAACTGATAGGCAAATATTGCAAAATCTTTGACTCAACCTTGTAATATTAGATTTAATCCCCTAAACAGATGAGATCCATTCATTTGTCAGGTTTAGCCCTTTTCCTTGAGTATTTTCCAATTTTTAGTATCTCGTATTACTTAAAAACATTTTAGCATAAAACTGGAGTTGAAAGAATAAAAATAACCGTAGCTAGATAACATAGAACAGTAAATGGAAACTAGTATGAAATTCAACTATATTTGTACACTGCTGGGAATTCGACTATTGCTACACACCACAATGAAAGAGTTAAATACTTATATTTGCTTTCTTTTCAATTATCTGAATTGGCCGTTTACCAAATTCTTAAGCATTGAACACAGAATGTTTTCTTGTTGAATTTATGCACCAAGCAAATTGTATTAGACAAAGAAATGAAACTTGGATAGTCAGTATTTATATCAAATACTTTATTCCAAACTAATTGACTTTGCTTTCATTATCCAATAAGGTTATTTTCTACTTAGTGTTGTTAATATTCAGAATAAAAAATAATTTTCCATATAGTCCAGGTTAAAAGCATTGATAAGGATAATTCAAAGCCAAACATTTTTTTTAATCTTATTTATCTAATGCAGGTATCATTAATAAATGATTAATACAAAGGTTTGGTAAAGTAAGTAAAGTTAGCGACTGTAGTCGAGGGCAACCGGAAGGCTCCCTTTTCAATAGCTACTACACTATGATGTCAGGGAGGGCACTACTCCTTTCCCTGGATTGCTCCACTTTACCTTTGATACGTACCTTATATTGCTGAGTGTTGAGCAAGGAGGTATCAAGTACCATATTTAAAGTCTTTGGTATGACAAGAACTGGGATTGAACCCAGGTCTCCCGGACCATTGGCAAATACACTACCCACTAGGCCAATGAGCCGGTATCCTGAATGTATATATTTATTTACCCAATGAGCAGGATGTGATACAAGATCAATTTTTAAACAAAGTTTAACTGGTTTGAATTGAGAATTTTCCTTCTGAAAGAGCCCAGTCTGCCCTACTATTTACCCATAGCCGGAAGTAGAATAGTTTATTTCCTACCTTTCCCAAGAGTATTGGTGCTAATGAAATGCAAACGGTCTCCAGTAATTAAATTCGTGCCACTGTGTCCATTTCCTTAACACTGCAAACACCTTAATTTCTAGATTTCTAAACAAAGAAACGCCGACTCTTAGGACTTGTTGAATGTCTGAGATTAAAAATTCTTTTACAAAATCTTTTCTTAGATTCAATTTTAAACATCTTGAAATTCTTACTTTCAATTTCTAAACAATTAACATTTCATATATAACTAATAATACATCTACATGTTGCTTTAAAATATCACTTGTGTAAATTCTCATGTTTGGACTTTACCAAAATGTTTGAAGAAATTAAGCTAGATGTTAACAACACAAGAATGCTGCATACTGTTTTAAACAAATCCTGCATGTAACACCCCCACAGAACAGCAGCTGTACGGCCACTTACCTCCCATCTCACAAACCTAATTAAAACATGCTGGGTCACTACTAGAGAAATAAGAACAAAATATTAGGTGATTTTTTTTAATCTACTTTTACACTTAAACACATCAGTTTTGGCTGACCATTAAAAACTTACATCAGCTCTGTGCAAACATTGGATGCCGTCTAGAGGACTTATCAAGAGTAATGACCAATAGGGACATGATGAGATTCAAGAGAATCTGTACTGTTGGCATGTCTTGATGATCTTATGTTTCATTATAATTTGGATTGCATGTTCATTGAATTTGCATATTACAAAGTAATTTGGTTAGGTTTTATTGTATATAGTGGATTTATCAGTCTTTTAAATCAGCTGATTGTTAGAGAAAAGGTTCCTCTCTCTGCCGACAACTTAAAACTTCTTTTAATGTGAGTTTGTGATAACTCTTTTGAATCATTAGTTCAGTTATTTTATTACAGTGGATTTTACAAGTACCTTTTTGAAAATGTTATTTTTGGTGGAGTTTGTTTACTGCCTGCTAAAAATAAGTGAGCTCTCTTCTGATTGGTAGATTCAATGATGGTCATGTGTCGGGATGTCAACAATTCATACAACACCTTACAAACCCTGCAATAACATTCATTATTGCAAATCATTTTCTTTTCTTTATGATTTTTAACATTATAATTATACCCCCCACCTCACACATAATCATTATTATTGACTTAGATTACTTAACAAAGCATTTTTTAAAAATTTCTGTATCTACTTTTATCATCTATATCTTAAGCAAGTTTTTCAAAAGACCCGACTATTTTACAAATACATACTTGTAAAATCGGCAATATAGCCCAAGGTTATATGTACATAAACACTTGCTATCATTTTTTTTTTTGTCTGCTCTTGAAAAAGGGCGTTACCATTTTTCTTCATTGCATTTTGTAGCCTTGTTTGTCATGACCTCTTCTTGTTAAGCTAGCTATTCGGCTCTTCTTGTTGTCGACATAAAAAGTTGCTAGTCAACTAGCTTGATCGTTAGTAATGCAAGCCTCGCTGTTAGCAATTTTCTACTTTCTACCATAACCGCATTTTCTTCCTTCCTTTGCTACTAACTCCACGCACATACATGGCCTCATTTGCTATTTTCTCTCTCTCTCTCTCTCTCTCATAGCGATCATTCGAACTAACTGCCTCTTTCTTTCTTTTCCCTTTTAAATACCTTCTTCCGTGTGCTTTTTACATTTGTTGTCCGCGTCGAGCACTAGTAGCGGCAACTAGAGTTGCGCTCGCACGCACCTGCACCCTGTATGTGTGATATATATATATATATATATATATATATAATATATATATATATAATATCATCACGTAATGTATAGTTTGCCTTTTGCTTGGGTATTTTCCACCGCCACCTAGATTTTTAGACATTTTCTGTATTTTTATCATAGTTTATTTTCCCTTTTTTTTTTTTTTTTTTTTTTTTTTTTTCGTTTACTCTTTTCTTTTTTCTTTCCTAAACGTGACCACCCATTCGCATCATTCACTTTTTACTGCCACGCGTTCTTTTTGCTTGATTTTTAAAAAATTCTTTCTTTTTTCTTTTCTCTCTTGTGTATTTATTTTTAAAACTCCCTTTTCCCTCTTTTTAATTTCTATATTCGTTTTCTTCTTACTACTACCATTGCAAGTTCGCAACCACCACCTCTTCGTGTGTGTTGTTGTTGCCTATTACCACCTACTCGGTAGTCTGGCATGTGTCTGTTCGTTGATGGAAGCTTGTGGGTGACTGGCCTGCTCTCTCTCTCTCTCACACACACACACACACACAATTCCACAATCACCTATTCCAGCTTTGAACATTTTGTCTGTGTGTGCCAATGTAGTTCAATCTACTTCTTCCATAACCCAATATTCATATATACCGCCTTTCATACGTCTTTTTCTTTCAATCAATATCTCGAAAATGTACGTTTTAGCATTCCTTTCTCTCTCTTAACTCTCTCTCTCTCTTTCTCTTAACTCTCTCCTACCTTTTTAAAACGAACAAATTAACTTTATTTCCAACTGCGATCTGTAACAACTCTTTTTTGGGTTTAACATTAAAAGTAATAAAGTACTTTTTTTCTTTAAAATAGATCTCTAGTTGGACTTAACTGAATACACACTGAGACTAATTCGGAAAGAGAGTTTCTAAAAAAAGATTTGTCGCTTATTGATTTTACTACTTGATTCCATTTGGTTTATTGATACACAAGTCTTATTCTTTCTCATTCTCTTCACTCTTCTTCCTTTCTTCAACGCTGTGCTGAGAATGGCAACTAATAATGACGAAACCCATCGCTTAGGTTGAGAAAGACCCATGTGTTATTTCCTTTCATTTTTTTTTCTCTCCCTTATTCCCTTTTTCTTCAACTCTTCTTCTCACCCACCCCCAGGTCAACCCTTATAATCTCCCTTACCTCCAGATTTCCGTTGAGTATTTTCCTTCTTCCTCCTCTTCAGATGCCATACATCTGGCTGTCTTATCTTGCTTTCCCCATTCACTATTTACGAAGGCGGGAAAGAATACTGAAATGTTGTCCCTTACATAAGACACAAATACATTTCTTTCAAGTTCGCGGCAATTATTGGCGAAGTTGTCTCCCCCTTAAAAAAACATCAATTTTTCTCAACAAGTTATTTTGTTGTTGATTATTTTTGTGTACTGTTTACCCTAACATAAAACAATTTGGTCCCTCCTAAAATAAATTACCCCTTTTAAATCCCTAAAAATTAACAACAGAAAAAGGTGAATCAGAAATAATAATTTTCCTATTAGTTTATGAATTATTTCAAGTGTGTGTGTGTGTGTGTGTGTGAAGCAGAGTGATAACTTGCGACTACGATGTCTTGGATCCACACGTCTGACATTTGCCACATTATTTGATGTCAGATGTGTGGATTACCAGCTCATCTGATGATCAAAGACGTGAAACTCTGAGTCGTAAGTTATTACCCTTACATTTTTTTTTATTTTTATAATTGATGACATATATTGTTCAGCATTTTTTGTGCAGATTTTATGATTTTGAGGTACTTTAGGTATTTTGAATTTATCATCATCTATCTGCTCTCATCTTATTTCATTGGGAGGTTTCTTTGTTTGATGGCATATCAACTTTTGTGATGATATATTTCATGCATGAAATATATGATATAAAACCTTACGACTCAGGGTTCCATACTTTCAATCCTGGCACCCCCTTTCCCTTTTTTTTACTGTGAGATGTTAAATACTAGCTCAACTGAGTACCATAAGCATGAGTCCCAGGTTTTTATCCGGTTTTAGATCTTATTTTTTATACTTAAAATATATCTGTGATATTGGTCTGCCTTTTCGTGCATTGGGCACTGTCAAGATTTTATGAATTAGAAATGCTTTTAGCTTTAAATTTTACTCGGAATCATAAGTGTGTGTATGTGTGTTTTATATATATATATATATATATATATATATATATATAATCTCTTAACATATTTGTTCTTGTTACAATGCATGTAGTAGTATTCTTTCTTTGGGAATTTTGTTAAGATAAAATCTGTCATTTTAATTTATCAAAAATGAATTCATCCTTTTAAATTAATTTAACAGAACCTGCTCTATCTGCAAGACATTAGACTATGCTGATCATATGTCCTGCAAAGAGATAAAACCCTCCCCCTGAAAGGAGTGTACTGGGTATAACCCTAAACTGTGTTTGATGGTGAAGCTGTTGTTCTGTAATGGGGAGTACCCGCTTTTTTTGCCATTACAACCAGGTTCACTCTGACTCAGAGTAGTAGTAGTTGTTGTTGTTAGGGTCCTATTTACAAATCAAATAGATCTTCAAATTATTTGTATTTGATAGGAACACTTGCTGCTCTACTACTGTGCACAAATTATTTGTATTAGATTGGAATACTTGAAACCATATATGGTCCAGTTGGCTGGGGCTACAGAATACACCAACTGCATCTCTGCAGAGGGATAAGACATTCCCAACGAGTGTCCTAGATATGACACTAAACAATCTGATGGTGAGGCTCCAGTAATGCGGAGCATCCCTTCATTGCCATCGCTCCCAGGTCCACTCTGGCCCGGAGTGGTAGCACCTGATGGAGTCTTATCTATGGGTTAAATAGAACTAAACAATGTACTTATGCTAAACTGAATTGTTTGAAATAGAACTGTTTATATGTTTAAAAAAATGGATTTGGCATTAAATAACCTACAATGGATGATATGCCATAAAACCAAACTCCTGTAAATTATTTGTATCAAGAATAGTTATTTGAAGCAATACTTGTTTACTAACTTAATTGTTTATTACTGAATAGAAATAATTAAGATTATTTGTATTAGAAATACTTAAACTATACAAATGTCTGCAAATTATTTGTATTAGATAGGAATAATTGATATACAACCCTAAAAGAAATATACATAAATGGCCAATGAATGCAATTCTTTAAAATAACCATAGACAGGTTGACAGAATTAATCAATGAAATAGAATTACATTGTTATGTAATTTGTTGATTTGAAAATTAATGAAATTGACTTAAGTTCATTTTATTTGTGAGATATTGTCTTTGAAAAAAAATGATATAACATTTGAATACTCAGGCTGAAAAATTTTTATGATGGTTTATATCATTTTAATTTATGTAGGAGTCAATTTTTCTTTTGAGGCAAAAAAAAAAAAAAAAAAAGAAGATGCAGTTTGTTTTCATTAACTCCTTTCAAAACTGGATAAAAATAATCTACAATAAAATTACTATAAAGATGTCTGCTAGCAAGTAAGGATAAACATCATTAATATACAAATGTAATATTCGCAACAAATAGTACTGAATTGAAAACATCTTTTTACCATTGTGAATATTCATATTCATTCAACTGAGGATTGAAAATTTCTTGTGTTTTATTAATATATAGTGCCAGACATTGGCATGATGGTTAGAGTGTTTGCCAATGACCCGGGAGACCTGGGTTCAATCCCAAGTTGAGTCATATCAAAGACTCAAAAAATGGTACTTGATGCGGCCTTGCTTAACACTCAGCATTATAAGGTACAGATCAAAGGTCAAGTGGAGCAATCCAGGGAAAGGAGTAACACCCTCCTCTACACCTTGGTGTAGTAGCTATCGAAAAGGGAGCCTTTGAGTCACCCTCGACTAACGTTGGCAACTTTACTTTACTATTAATATATAAATATCCAAATAAATTGAGTCATCTCAGTAAGTACAAATCGTTTGCAGTTATCTCCCCTATGTTAATCTTTTGCTTGCTGCCCTGAGAAAATATTAGAATCTTCAGGAAGTAATTTTGTAAAAGTAATAAGAATAAATAGCATGAAAACCTGCTGGTATTCTTAAGTAATATTTTCCCAAGTTTTTGTTTTCTTTTTTGTATATTGCTTTTGAATTTATTACTTAATCAAAAGAAAAAAAATGTTACACTGTTGTAGTTAAGTTTTTCACTGACAGATGTTTTTTATATTTGTATAATGGGTGAATTGTTTTTTAAAATTTTCAAAATAGAGGGTATTTTGCAACAATTAATCTTATATTTAAAAAAGAAAAACGCATAAAACATGATCAGCAATTATTTTGTGTCATAATACAATTGCATGAAAACAATAGAGCACTCACTTTTAATTCTGATATTTGACAAAAAATCTTTACACAATCCTGCCCCACAGTAAAGTCTCCCATTGATATTTCTATACATTAACATTGAATTGGTCAAAAAGCAGCCAATAGGAAAATGTTTTATATTGAGCAATCATGATATAAAAATTAAAAATACTGAAAAAAATGCACACCAAAATATCACTCTGCTTGTAAAGGATTAACTCTCTACATACTCCTTTGGTTAAAAGAAGATTTTTAAGAGTTGTTCTTTTTATACTGTTACAAGATTCTGAGATTTTGTTCATTACAATTAATCAAATATTTTTATTTTGTTACCTGCTTAGATTCATAATTTAGTCAAGAAAAATCATTAAATATTAAAAAAAAAAATTGACTAATTGTATTGAATTCAATTAAGGGTGAAGTATTTTTCCTTTCACTCATGGATAGTTTTATTTATTTTGTTATTACATTTTGATTGACAGGCATAAGAGAACGTAATGTATAGTTGATATTTATTATCCTTAGAACTCTTTGTCACTAGAAAAACCTATACAACAAATCTATTTTAACAAGAAACAATACAATGAATATATTTTGACTAGATACTATGCAACGAATATATTTTAATAAAAAAAAACAAATTCATCATTCTTATAGGGGTGAATATCATCCATAGCTAAAAAGTTTTATTTGATGTTAAAAGATCTCAAGGTCTTTCCAATACTCTGATTCTAGAACAGTTACATGGTTGAAACATTTAAAAAAAAAAAAATTTTATAAAGATCTTCAAATGATTATTACTTAAAAAAGAATCTATTCATCTGAAATTTCTTGCATTCAAAAACAACTCTATAAATTCATACATATTTTCTTTTTGTATTCTGATTGCTAACATTAATATTTTTATTGCTTTTTTTTACTTACTCTTTATATATTTTGATTGTAAATTTAATATTATAAAGATTTAATTTAAAATTGATTTTTGCTAAAAATTCTTGAGTTGAAAATTTTTCTTGCCAATTTTGTCCAACACCATCATTTAGATCACAAAGATAGTGTAAGTCAAGTGCATGACATTAAAAAAAAAATCGACATTTAGCCGAAGTTCATGGCTCATGGATAGTTCTAGAACTTACTCTCTGAGGAAGAGTACCCAAACTTGAGGAAAAGTACCCAAACTTGAGGAAGTTTGCCATCTTGACTGAATTATTTGGTTTGACTTTAAGCAAAACAGCCTTTTGCCATGTGAAGATTAAGTCTGAGTACCGTTCCACCATAACTGATGATCATCATTTGGAAACCTGCTTGAAGCTGTTACTGTTTTGACTATGCAAGCCTGGCTTATTTCATTCAGTACAAGTCATCAGAGTAAGGTAGTGACCATAATTGTATTCAGTTGTATTGTGCCCTAAGGGGTTCTTGTCCAGGACTATTGCATGCCTGGCTTATTCCATTCAACACAAGTCATCAGAGTAAGGCAGTGACCATAAATGTATTCAGTTGTATTGTGCCATAAAAGTCCATTTAGTGATACAAGCTCCACAAACATATTGTATATATAAAGTATACTTAGAGTGTGTGTGTGTGTGTGTATATATATATATATATATATATATATATATATATATATATATATATATATATATATATATAAAGCTTTTTTCTACGTTAGATCAATTTAAAAATAGCTTGCAAACTGAAAAAAATGTGGACACCCATAATTTGGATTGTGCTTACATTTATTCCATTTTCTAATTTAAAACTTGTATCATCAAAGATTTTTACTGGTTAAACATCTAGTTTAATTTTGATTGTATATTTAAATGCTTTAAAACTCTTAAAACCTCTGTGATGCTATCAGAATAACTTAATGATTATTTCTTTTCTTTCAAGAGTGATATGCTTGGTCCATTTGACATCCCCAAACCTTGGTCTTTAGTTGAGGAGACAATGTTGTTGGATGCAGTTGAGCAGTATGGTTTTGGCAACTGGTAAGTTCATATAATGTTTATTTGATAGTAACCAAATTCTCTCTTTGATTTTTTTTTTATTGGTATTTTCTTGCTCATCATTTTTCTTTTTTACAGTTGACAAAATTTAATCAATTTTGTATTTTTGATTGGGAAAATGGATATGATCAAAAATGTGAAACCATCTCCAGTTTTAGGTGATATTTCAATTTATAAGTTTGTCGTTCAATGACTGAAAATTCACTAGGGACCTTTTTATTTTTCATTTTCGTGAAGATTTGAGATCATTACTACTGAGCAAGAGTTGAACTTTTCGACCTGTTATACTAGTGGTATTTTTTATTTACCCCAACATTGTAGCATCAATTTGACGTTGCATAGATCATGTTCAAATGGCAGAGGATAAATTTAGGCTCTGGAGGTCAGGGTTCAGACGGTTACGGTTAAACATAAAAAAAAAAAAATATAGAGTTCAAAACCTGTAAATGGGGTGATTTTCACCTTTTTTTTTTTTTTTTTTTAATATACAAAACTTGAAACCAAAAATAAAACGGCCTAAAATTTACAAGAATGTGCTTTATTGGGCTTTGTCATGCCTGTATTTGATCATTGAAAGTTGTCTGTTATATATAATAGCAAATCATGTTATGTTTTGTGGGAAAATTCCTGACTATTGACTATAATATCCACTAGTGGCTACATTTAAAACAACCAAAAATTACTTTTATTACATGAATGATTATTTTTCAACTGAACACGGATTTAAAATATTTCTTATTAAAGAAAAAGAAATTGAATCCACCTGATTCATCATTTTATTTTACTAGTTTTACCTTATTAACAAGGCTTTGAATATGCAGACTGCATCCTCTGCAGAAGGTTAAAACCTTACCTAAAAGTGGTATTCTGGGTTAACTTGCATCCAGTGATAGGTTTGGAATACCTCTTCATTGCCATTACTCCCGGGTCCACTCTGACCTGAAGTGCTAGTGTCCATTAAAATCAGTTGGGGAATAGTCGAAGCCATATAGTAAAGTTAGGGACCGTAGTCGAAGACGACCCGAAGATTCCTTTTTCAATAGCTACTACATCGAGGTGTAGGGGAGAGTGTTACTTCTTTCTCTGTATTGCTCCACTTTACCTTTGATATGTACCTTATATCGCTGAGTGTTAAGCAAGGAGGTATCAAGTACCATTTTTAATGTCTTTGGTATGACTCGACCTGGGATGGAACCCCGGTCTCCCGGGCCATTGGTGAACACTCTAACCATTATGCCAATGTCCGTCATTGGCCTAATGTGTAGTGTGTTCACCAATGATCTATGGGGTTCAATCCCTGGTCGAGTCATACCAAAGTCTCCTAAAAATGGTACTTGATGCCACCTTGCTTAACACTCAGCATTATAAGGTAAGGATCAAAGATAAAGTGGAGCAATCCAGGGAAAGGAGTATCCCCCCACACACACTTCAGTGTAGTAGCTATTGACAAGAGAGCTTTCGGGATACCATCGATTAAGATCGCCAACTTTACTGAAGCCATATAATTGTGTGTAAATTATTTGTATCAGATAGGAATACTTGATACCATATAATTGGGTGCAAACAAATGATTATTAAAAATGTTCAACTAAAATAAAAAATCATTATAATGGAAAGAATAAATCGTTATTATAATCAAATTTGGGCATTGAATAATTCATAAGGGGTTAATGTGCCATTAAACAAACTCCTGGTTGCCTTGTTGGCAGTCTTTAATATGCTGACTGTATTTCTCTGCAGAAGGGTATGGCCTCCCCAAAAAGTGATATCTTGAGTAGGACTGATTTTGGATTTCTGGGAAGAGTGGAATACTCCTTTGTTGCCATTACTCCCAGGTCTACTCTAACCTGGAGTGGCAGTCCCTGTTAGGCTCCCATAGATCTGTTTGCAAATTATTTGTATTAGATAGAAATACTTTATAAGTAATCATGTGCAAAAAACTCAAGAACTTACACAAAAATATAAATATATAAAGTACATAGTTACCTCACCTCTGGGCATGAAATAACCCCAAACAAGTTGACATGCTGTTAAAATCAATCAATGTTATTTGACATAATCAATTTAGAATCTTTTTAAGCCACCTACCACCTTTCTTATTGATAACAAAAGGAAATCTTTTTAGCTAATCATCCGAACAAATTCGTATTTTTATCATTTGCGAATTTTGATTTTTACTAAGGGGTGTCAAAAGTTTTGTATTTTGGTATTTGCTAGTTTGTGGCACGTATATCACCTGACCAAAGTAGCTCAAGTTTGGGAAGTTATCCTTTACGAGTTCAATCTAAGCCATAATACTACAAAAGGAACTAAATCATTTATTGTCGGAAAGGTGAAAGCGTAGTTGATCACAGTACAGAAACCAGATGGTTCAAGAAATTTTGATTGGTTTGCAAGGCCAGGCAGACCTAAAATTGTGGATTGTGGTCATGCTCCAAGCCATGAAGGCAAATCTAGTGAATATCACTTTGAGAGTATCAGTTGAGTTTGGTATCTCACAGACCAGCGTGGTTCGATACCTTCATGACCTCGGCAAAAGCATCCAGTGCTACTGACTTGTGCCTCATGTTACCAAAATATTACAAAGTTTTTTTGGTTTTTTAAATTTTTTTTACTTACCCTTTTATTACATCACTGATTGCTGTAGAAAAAGTGGCCAAGATAAGAATATTTTTGTCTTTGTATTATTGTAGTCTATTCATTGAAAATTGGATCTGTTTGATAAATTGATTTTTTTTTTTTTTTTTTTTTTTTTTTTCTCCAACTGACCTTGTCTGAAGTGTAATGGTGAATCTAATTAAATGCAATTTGATTGTGCATTTGGGATTTTGCCCATATTTATTCTGCTTATAATCACTTCTGTTTATGTAGGGAAAAAATCTTCATGGCTAGTTTTATTGATGTGCATTTACTTAAACTAAATATAAACATTTTTTATTTTTTTAATCTAACACTTTTGCTGCATGTATTTCCTCTAGCTCCCAGCCATTGTCAGAATGTGACACAGGGTTAATTTTTAAGTTTACCTTCTCCTAGGCTAAAGAACTTCCTATTTACCCATAGCTGTTGGGGAGAAGAGATATTCATGCCATCTCTAAAGGCCTTAGCAGAGTGAAATGTAAGCAAGCTCAGCCAAGATTTGAACCCCGGTTGCGGATTCCATTTTCTGTGGCATTGACCATTATGCCAAGTGCATATTTAAATTTAACACCTTAGGAATTGCTAATAATGAAATAAGGATTATAAACAGATTTAATTTTTGGTAGAGACCCTCATCTAACCTGTTTACTAGCTAAATATTTCTATTGCAAGTGTTAAGATACAGATTAGTAGTGGATATGGTGAAGATCTTTAAGAATTTAAACTACTATCATATTATGGCATCGATTTTTCTTTTTTGTATAATGTTTTTTATTTTGATTTGTTTTGTTTTGTTTTTCTTCTTTTTTTCCTAGAATTTTTTTCTTTGTATTTTAGTGAAATTTGGTAGTTTTAAAATAGAACAAATCATAAATCAGTCAAATAGAAATTGTAAATAATACTAAACAAATTTTTTAAACATTTTTTCAATTTTTTAAATATTTGATTTTATACCAAACACACAAACCATTGTGTAAACAATATTTACAAAAAAAAATTTTCACATAAATTCATGTTTGAAATTGCTAAGACTCTCTATGTCTATATCTTTTTTTCTTTTTATTTTAATTATTTTTTTTGCACTATATACAATGTATGCTCCAAAAGTAATGTATTCTATTTGCACAGAAACTACAACAGAGATAGTGCAAGTTTTCAGCTACAAAACATTAAATCTCTATATTCACCATTACTGGCTATGCATTTTCAGCACAAAAGAACAAGAGTCTGTATAATATAAATATGCACCCGTGAAGGGCCACATTTTTTCATAGTAGCAGCAGCAGCTGTATGGTTGTTGGAAAATATTATTCCTATAGTTCATTTTTAAATGGCTCAATTTTGTCTGTATGAGTCAGCATTTTCATTTCATGAGTGATTGATATTGCTTATTGTACACATTATTGTTGCCATTATCTGGAATATGTTATCCATCACCTAACTGAACTCCTATTCACTTGTTGGTCTTCGTAAGCATTCAGCAAGTATCAATGAATGTCACTGGGTACTGTTTTTGCTGCATGGAGAAATTCACTGATAGAGATGCCATTTTATTACTGAACTGCTATCTGTAACATAACAAAAAGAAATTATGGGTTGGAATATGTAATATATACTGTCCTACCGCCAACATAGTCAATGGTGGTGACTGTAGAAAAATGAGTGATACAAACATGGCTTGGACCAGTACATATATACTATAAGACTGGTGAATCTCTAATTGCAACATGGAGAACATACTCATTTCATGTTATGTAAGAATGATGCTGTTCTGGATAGAATTTTAAACCAATAACAGTATTGATTTTCTATCCAAAATGGGATAATTCTGATATAACTTGATATGGGCCTGAAAAGCTCTGTGTTGCAATTACAGATTCACCAGCCATGAAAAAAAGTGTTTCAACCACAAATGCAGTGTACACAGGTTCAGGCTATGATTGTATCTGAAGAAAAAAAACAAAACATATTAGCTAGATGGAGATATTATTGCCACTTGCCTAAGTTCATTTGCACCATACAGGTGAAGGTTTAAAATATGGGAGGTATTTCTGCTGTACCTTGTACCTTTTTTTCCTCTTATGTTAACATGGGTTAGAAGCTTCTGATGGGTTTTTCAACATTTTTGATAGAAATGCATTTTAGTTTCCTTATGCAGCTGGATGTCTGGAAACTGGTGCTGATTTCTGATTGTGTTGAGAGATTTAATTCAAGGGAATATCAAAAACTACTGGATTGAATTTTTGTATCATAGAAATCAATATGAAATTTTGTATTATGTTCCTTAATGATTTTTCTATCAAATTAAGTAGTAGTTACTGAGTGCTTCTATAAGTAGTTTAGGGCATGTTGAAAAGTTTAGGAATCAAAGTTTTAGTGTATTTAGTCATTTTGAAAGCTGTGGTGATTGATTAAAGCATTCTAAAGTTTGACTTGAATTATAAAGATTTTTTTGTCATGTCTATTATTTCGTTTCACCAAATCTGATTGATTATTCGACATTTAAATCTACATTAATCTTTTAATGTTGTTCATTTGAAGTTAAGTTACTGATAAGAAGCCTAAGCAGTCAAAACTTGCAAGCAAAAGAATATCAGGTTATTAATTAGTATTTGTATTTACTTTAAAGAATTATGTAATATAAGGGCTTCTTGAAAACTTCTTGAAAAATGTAATGAAACTTTCGGATTCATTATTAGTGGATCTCAAATCTGAAGAGAACATCAAGGAAGATTCCCAATGGCATTATGGCTAAAGTGCTAGACTGTGGTCTTGAAGTAAACGAGTACAAACTCCAGTTACACTATTACACTCAATATCACAACTGTTCTTCCACAAGGATGGCTTTGGCATTAAATAACCAATGAAAGTTGATATGCCATTAAACAAAGAAGCCCAATCCTAAACACTGAAAAGAACATCAAGTTATTTTTATTTAAAAAGAATTTTTTTAAAAAATAACACTAATCAATTTTTCCTTTCTTTTACCAGGCATGATGTTGCAAATCATGTAGAGTCCAGAACTGCAGCTGGTAAGCAAAACATTTTGGGTTTCTTGTTCCTGTTTCTCTCTCTCTCTCTCTCTCTCTCTCTCTCTCTCTCTCTCTCTCTCTTTCAAATAAAAATAGTTTTTGTAAATAGATAAACTTTTTCCATTCCTGGAAATATTCTTAAATCTTGATGTAATAATCTCCTCCACCCCTTAAAAAATCCGTTTAAGTTTAATAAAGCTAAACTTTAAATTAGGATAAGTTCTTTTTTTTTTTTTATTTCTTCCCTTAAGAAAGCAAGTCTTTATTGATAAAGAAAATTCATCAATTCTATTGGGGTTGTTTTATGATGTATAGTCAATTCAATTTTATTTCAATATCTTGGCATTATTCCTTAAGCATTTGAGATGTTCTTTTCAGCCAACTTCAAAAGAACATGTGACTACAATAGAAAATAAAATCCCAACTTTATTTTTATCATAACACTAGCCAAGGTTCTTGGTGTTACCTGAGATAAAAGAATTATAAATTCATGCCAGAGTTTTGGAATAAGCCTATCCCCACCTTCTAATATATACTTATTTATTTCTAATTTTTTTCTTCAGATTATTTTTTAATCTCTCTCTCTCACACACAAATGGTTATTTAAGTGATGGAAGTCAATTATTAATGTATCAGGTTGGAACAAAGGTAATATTCAATTTTAGAGTATATATTAGATATGGAAAAACTTATGCCTATAGAAATATTCAGTCATTAACATAACCTTCATTTTTTTTTTTTTTTCAAGAACCTCATTCCATCTGTTAACAAGCTATAGATGTCACACTTGTAAAATTCTTTTGGTTTTAATGCTAAATAAGAGACTCATTTGTGTTTAACCACTTCTCTTGACAAGAGACTATTCAAATGATTCTGTAATCCCCTAAACAAGAGATAATCCAAAAGAACACGGTCAGGAGAATATGGAAGATGAAGCAGTTTTTCCAAAGTAAATAGAATGATTCCTATCGGATGGCGATATATAATGATTTAACTATGAAGTCAAATGAGCTCAGGCTTGTTTAAAAATGTTATTAACAAAATATTTACAAATCGTGTATTCACTTTTAACTGTGTGCAAACAAATTGCTGATGTTGAATTGCTAGTATTATGTAAAAGTGCTTGGAGCCATTTTATTGTGTGAGGGCAAGAGGTCTCTGACTTGTTTGAAATGTTATCTACTAAGTATTCATTTGGGAATCTTAGGTGTAATATGTGTATAAATGGAATTTGGCATTGAGGCCTATAGAGGTTGATGTGACATAAAAACCAACCAAATCAAACCAAACAAGGGAGCATCTTGAGTTTTCAAATATATAATCAAATACTATCATAAAAACCCATAATCTTAAACCCCACATAGAAGACAAAACAAACCTAACCTTTCTTGGCATTAAATAACCCACAGAGGTTGATATTTTATCATTAAGGGTTTTTGGACTGTTGTCTTCATCTTTATTGTTATTTCCACAATGTTTTGGCCGATATGTCCTCCGGCCTTGTTCGGGTGTTTGTCGAACTTGGTAACCTACATGAAACTATGTCCTTTATTGAATCCACGGGGTCGCCTGTTCTAATCCGTTAGCCATAACTGGGTACAAGTGTTAAGTATTCCTGTACTGTTACTCGCCTATAGTCAGGATTGAACCTGCAACCACTAGATGATTGTCTCCTTAGAAGCTTAGGGAACCAATGCCTATAACCGTTACTCTATATATACTGACTCAAAATAAGAATTTATATCATTCTACATTGTTTTAAAAAAATGCAGTTTACATAAGACTTAGAGCCAACACATGTGTTCACACAAAATGTAACAAGTTAGTAGTGAAAATAAGTTCATATTAAGAAAAACAAAATTATCAACAAACGCACATCCAGTTGATATTTCTCTGTAATTGTGTTAAACACAATAGTTTAGACTTTAGATATAACTTATTTTCGGTCATCCCTTCCTGAAAAAAGTTGATTACATAGTTCTCATGTATAATACTCACCCCTAACTTTTAGGCTGAAAAATCTGGAAAAATAGTGGATCTATATTAAATGATTATGGTAAATTTTCAAAATATCAAAGTAATAATAATAATTAAAAAAAAAAAAACTCTCAATAGTTGCTTATTCCCCTTTAATAGGCAAAGCTTCGATTTAAAAAAAACTAAGGTCTTTACCAGTTTCAGGACAGAAAGTGGCATTATTTAGGTCATTTCAGAAGACCGGGGTTCAATCCCAGGTCGAGTCATACCAAAGACTCAAAAAATGGTATTTGATACCGCCTTGCTTAACAGTCAGCATTATAAGGTATCCCGGGAATGGAATAGTACCCTCTCCTACACCTTGGTGTAGTAGCTATTGAAAAGGGAGCCTTCAGGTCACCCTCAACTAAGGTTGCCAACTTTACTTTTACTTAAAAGCTATCAACAAAATTATTTATTTATTTAAAAAAAGATTGAAAACAAATAATATCATAGCTGTTTGTTACAATTTAATTTTTAAAGCATAATATGCAAATCATCGTCAGGATATGCTGACTACACAGATTCCTTTGACTCTTGCCATTCTTCTTGAAAAGTCTTCTAGATGGCATCCAGTGTCTGCTGGTTGGCCAACACTGGTATGTCCATGTGTAGGAGTTCATAAGAGAACATTGCTTATGTGCTAATCTTTCCCCAGCAGTGCTGAGTGTACCTACTTATCTTACATGGATGTTTTTAGAGTGCTGCTGCTTCCAAGATAGTTCAAAACAGGGCACAGTATCCTTGTCTAATTCTCATCTAGCCTTTTTTTTATCCAAGCATTTTGTTAAGAGTACAAATGGTGCAACTATACTTTAGTACTGACAACTTGGAAGAATTCCTGTTTTATTTCAACAGAGATCAGATTTCCATGTGGTTGTTAACCTGTCAATAGTAATCCATGCTTTATGCATTTGTTGATATTGCTTTCAGTAGATGAGATATTGCTACCGAGGTACATCAACCTGTCGATAGTAATCCATGCTTTATCTATGTGTATGTAAACATTTCTTTCAAATGATGAGATATTGCTACTGAAATATATTAACTGGTCTATTATTTTCAGAAGCATGCCATTTTAATGAGGAGATGACATCTTAGTTAAGACATAAATTCTGTTTTATCTGAGTTCATGTCAAGATGAATGCCTCTTGCTACCTGATCCAGGTTATGCAGCAGAGATTTGGTTTGCGCAGATGTTATTGCAAGAAGCACTAGAGCATTGGTATAGTCTTCATCAGTGATACTTTTTTTAGGACATCATTTCCTTCTTGCCTTTTTTTTTTTTTTTTTTTTTTTTTTTTTTTTTTTTTTTTTAGTATGAAACCATTTTCTTTTGTTAGATCTATTGACAAGCATCGATATGCAAATTAGTTATCCCCATTAAACAAAAACTGCTAAGTTGGCTAAGGTATAAAAGACATTCTGTTATATATTACCAGTCTTCTCTTAAATGACATAATTTTGGTGTAAACTGCTGTTATTTTAATGTCAGAATTTTTCATATGTGCATCCACTCAGACAACCAATTAAATTTGTTCTTCAGATAAAACTGTTTACAGCTGGTTATTTTTATCTGATATCAAATTAACTTTGATTCATTCATGCAGGTTGTAGGGAGTGTTTTTAATATCTAAAAGTACTTCTTATTTTTTGTTTTTCTGTCAACAATGGAATGTAATAAAAAGAATGTAAATTGATGATCTCTATATAAACAAATTGGAAAAATGAAATAAGTTCTCTGAAAACTTAATCTCACTGCACAACAACATTATCATAATAAGTAAGAACTGGAACTAATTCATTGCTAAAACAGTGTAATTAATTCAATTTTGTATTATTTATTATTGACATCGCAAGTCAATTATTGTTCATGAAATAGCTTATTGAAATTTTTCCCTTATTCTGTTTAGCATATAAGTAAAGTAAGTAATGTTAGTAACTGTAGTCGAGGGTGACCAGAAGGCTCCTTTTAATATAGCGAGATGTATGGGAAAGCTTTACTCCTTTCCTAGGATTGCTCCACTTTGCCCTTGATATGTACCTTATATTGTGCGGAGGTATCAAGTACCATTTTTAAAGTCTTTGGTATGATGCGACCTGAGATTGAACCCAAGTCTCCCAGACTGTTGGCAAACACTCTACCCACTAGGCCAAGTGTGCTGCTGATAGAATAATTGTGTCACACCAAACATGTAATCGTATAATGACAAAATGTTTAAAACACATGCACATTCACTTTTAATTATACAGATTTGTTTATTATAAGCGGGAGTAACTTGACAATTTTTTTGCCTTGTCAGTGGGGCTGACTGTATCTCTTGCAAAGGAATTAAGCCTCTCTTTCTCTCTGGTGTATCCTGGGTATGACATTAAACTGCATTTGGTGATGTGGCTCCTGTTCTGAAGCTCTAGGGAGTATGGATTACCCCTTCATTGCCATTACTCTTAAGTCTATTTTGACCTGAAGTGGTAGTACCAGATAAGGTCTTATCTATAGGTAAAATGAATTTTTTCAGAAATTATCAGAATTAGATAGGAATACTTGATACCATATAACTGTATGTAAATTGTTTGTATTAAGAATAGTTACTTCAGTCTATGATTGTTTTTTAAGGATTATTAGTTAATTCAAACCATATGACTGTGCAGACAATTAATTATTATTAAATAGAAGTATGACCATCATTAAATAAGTTTCCAGACTTTTTTTGTATCGGCACTTCTATTGATAGTACACACATGAAACTCTAGTCCCCTTCGAAGTAATCTCCGCCTGCAATGCACTTGTTCTACCATTCCAACAACTTCTGGAAGGCTCCATGGAAGTCCTCTTGTGTGAGCGTGTCAATGACCTTCGTCACAGCCTCTTTCATCTCCTCAATTGTCTCATAATGATAGCTTCTGAGCTTAGGGAATAACCAAAAGTCACAGGGAGCTAGGTCTGGACTATAGGGAGGGTGAGGAACTGTCTTGATGCCCATCATGGTCAAATAGTCTGTGACAAGGATAGAGTTGGGGACTGGAGCATTGTCCTGGTGGAAATGCCACTGACCCAATTTGAAGAGTGCTGGCCTCTTCCAATGGAATCTCTTCCTGAACTCCCTTAAAACCTCAACATAGTAACCCTAAGCATAACCCTAACCCTTTGGCCAATCAACTCTAGTGTATTGACTTCCTTACTCCTCCCACACCTCTCATCATCTCTCACAGACTCCCTGCCTTCCTTGAATCTCTTATACCATTCAAAAACTAATGCTCGATTCATGCAAGATGGTCGAAAAGCAGTCTGAAGCATTCCATATGTTTCTGTAGCATTTTTTCCAAGTTCAAGACAGAATTTTATTGCATATCGTTCTTCCTCACGTCCAGATTGCATTTTTGAAATTCACCAGCCTGTGACAATCAGGCTTTAGTGGGGTGTATTCCAATTCCTGCTGTAGCCGTTCATTTGAATCTGAAATCATAAAAATTGGTCAGTCATCTCATAAGATGTATAGTAATAACATAGTGAATTTTCAAGAGTCTAAGACAATTTTAAATGCCTGTACAAAAAAGTCTGGAAACTTATTGAATGAACCACATAGTTATTTGAAAACATATAATTGTGTATCAAATATTAGTATTAGATAGGAGCCCTTGAAAACAGAACTGTGTGCAAATTATGTCTTAAATAGGAATACTTGATGTCATAGAACTGTGCTAAAAACTCTTAAGAAAAATCTTAACAAAAAAATGTAAATATAAACATATGATGTTTGTATTTACCTAACTACTCTTAACAAGCAGCAGGTGATACAAAGTCAATTTTTAAGCACAGTTAACAGGTTGGAATTCAGTTTTTCTTCTCCTAGATTTGTTGTCACACCAAGGTTAAAGAGCCCAATCTGTCCTACTATTTACCCATAGCTGGAGAGGGAATATTTAGATGCATACCTTTCCTAATGATATTAGCACTATGAGAAATAGTCTTGTCCAAATATTTCATTTCAGGTCCATTTCTGATGACAACCATTTTATTCTGAACATATAATGTGATTCCCTAATTTTTGGGCATGAAATGACCCCAGACAGATTGATATACTATTAAAATCAATCAATGTTTATACAGAAAGAGATGAAGTCTACTGAGGAGAACATTTAGCTGATCATAAAAACTTTGGTAGAATAATATTCTAAGAGACATCATCTCAGAATGTTTTCAAGATCAATGGTATCTGTTTGAGTTAGAAGCTAGTATTTACTTCAAATTCCCAGAATCAGCTTATTATTACTCAATCTTACAATATGGTCAACTAATATCTAGTAACATTCAAAATGGAAAGTTCCAAACATCAATTCTCAAAGAGTTATGATTATTAAATTGAAACATGTTTACAAGTATCATAATGCAATATATAAGTAATTAGGTGCATCAAAAACTGTTTCCTTAATACCTTTGGAAAAGGTATGACCTCCTTTATCCCTCAGCTATGGGTTAAAATAGTACTTCTACTGTTCTTTTACAAGTATGCCTTTGGCATTAAATAACCCATGAAGGTTGATTTGCTATTAAACAAACCAAACCAAAAACTGTTTCAATAAAATTTCGTATTATGGAAACATTGAGTCCTACAAAACATTATTTAGAATAAGGCAAATGAAAAGAAAAGTAAGATAATTATTCATGTATACCCCCCACCTCGTTAAATTTAGGCTATGAAATATTAAAAAACACTAAAAGCATCTTGTATACACACTGATTTTAGAATTTCTAGCAGCTAAATTTAATATTTGTTTAATTTTTTATCCAGTTCATATAGATTTAAAATAAAAATGTTATACAGTTAACTCATATTTTGAAACAAAACATTTACGCAGTCAAAATTTGGGGGTGGAGATAAACTCCCACTAGGAAAAACAAAATCATAAACAAACACACATTTCAGTGGCTATTTTTCTGTAGGAGCATAAATCAATAGTGTTTGTTGTACATTAGGTTGATTAATTGGTTTTATGGCATATCAACCTTTCTAGGTTATTTAATACCAAATTCTGTTATTTATTTATATATATATATATATATATATATATATATACAGTGTCAGGCAAAATGATCCGACACATTTGTAGGTTTATTAAAAGACAAATAAAGTAAAGAAACAAAAAAGTGTTTTTATTTTCGAAAAGTACATATAATGCCATTCTGTTTCATTAGGTTTTGAAAATTAAATCAGTCAAATGGGATCCGTTATTGTCTACACACTATCGAAGGCGTTCACAAAAGTTGTCTATAACTCGGCGGGTTATTTCATGTGGAATAGCAGTAATTTCTTGACAAATTGCATCTTTAAGTTGTTCAATAGATTGAGGGCGATTACTGTATACCTTTGACTTGAGGTACCCCAGAGAAAAAATTGCACGGATTTAAATCGGGTGTGTCAGATCATTTTGCCTGACCCTGTGTGTGTGTGTGTATATATATATATATATATATATATATATATATATATAATGCTTTGTAAACACATTTTGTAGATTACTTTCTTAAACAAACCTGAGCTCTTTTTTGCATACAGTTAAATGGTTTCAAGTATTGCTCTGTAATGGTCACAGTTTAATACCTGTCATTTGTTTGGCACACATAATTTGTTCTATTTAATCCATAGATAGAAGCCTATCAGGTGCTACCACTCCAGATCAGTGGACCTGAGAGCAATGGCAATGAAGGGGTTCTCCACATTGCCTAATTCTCCAAGGCTGCAGTCATGCCATCAGATTGTTTTATGTCATATCCAGGGAACTTGTTGTTGGAGGGGGTCTTACTCCTCTGCAGAGATGCAGTCAGTGTATTCTTCAGCCCCAGCTAACTGGACTGAGTTGCACATTAGCTACTTTAGATTATAGTTATAACTTAGATTCGGTCCTACCATTCTGAATATGGTGATGGCTGGAGGCAGATAAAATATTTAGTGCGTTTTGTGTAACACTCCTAACTTTTTAGTCTTATAAATGTGGGTGGATGGGTGTTGTAGTGTGGGACATACACAAATAATTATGGTATTAATCAGCTGATTTCCTTTCTACAAACCAACTCAAGAGTCAAATTTATTCATTAGTGTAAACAGTTTCATCTAATAGAGTAAATTATATTCTGCAGCCCAATAATGGTCTGAAGACTTGAAAAAAATCTGCACATTCAACTCAATGGATCGCAATCCAATAGAAAATCTGTGGATTCTTATGCTAAAGAAATATTGCACCCATAGATTATCTGGAAAAAAGTAATAAAAACAATTTGGACACAAAAGCATCTATCAATGATCTGTTTAAAAAGCCTCTTGAATACTGGATTTGACAGCTTAAAAGTTTTTTTTTTTTTTTCCAAGTCTCCCAGAAAATCACCCTGCATCTTACAAGATCAAGGCTCAGCTTAAGGTTACTGGTTGGTAGAGTTCTGGTGTTGCAGTAGCCCTTAAATTAAATCACAAATGTAAACAAGGTGACATTCATTTCTCTACCAACAACATCAACCTTTTTTCTAAAGTAGCAATATGTAACTTACTATTGCTTCATGTAAAATAGCACTAGTTTGGAAGGAAATTAAATGATGTTTATCTAAAATAAACTTTGCAGACAGTTATACACTAAATTTTAATAAGGGTCTAGATACAAATGAAACTTTAAAAATTACCTGATAGAAGGGGAAAGCTATGAATGTCAGGTGAAAACCCTTCACCTGACATTTCTCGTTTAAACTTGTTTATTTATTTTGAATGCCTGCCCAAATTGAGATGTATTTTATAAGCCGTCAAATAGGCTACTTTTCTTTTAAATAGAAACTTTTCCAATTTTTTTTATGCTTTTTGGAGTGGAATTTCCAAAATTTTACAGCATTGAAAATTTCTCTCAGAATCTTAAAATAAATTGATATATTGAATATTCGTTTTGAAAAGCAAGTCTGTTAAAAGGAGTTTTTAATTTTTTTTTAATCATCTAAATTTCAAGGTCTAATCTTAGACTCATTTTTTTTGTAACAGTTCTTCTGTATTAACAGTGATTGTAAAATATTTTGTGTTGAATTGGGATGATATTAATATTGCTTTAACATTAACCCATATCTGAATAGTACTATTCAAGTTCTTAAATGCTTGAATTTCTAATATAGGGCAGTTTTAAAATTAACCTTCACATTTAAATATCACTCTATTCATATTGAATACTTTTGTATATAATGCCTAATAATACCACATTTAGCACAATAGTAGACTGGTCTTAAAATGCTGCTGAATCCTGTAATTCTAATTCTAGTATCTTTAAAATTGGTCACCTATTCAGTTGCAGTAAGTGCTGGGCCTGTAACCACAGCCCAGTCGCTAAGGCTGTAAAATACACTGACTGCATCTCTGCATAGAGGTAAGACACCCTCCTTCCTACAAGTGTCCTGGATATGACATTAAACAATCTAATGGTGAGCCTCCAGTAATACTGGAGCTTTGAGGAATGCAGAGTATCCTTTCATTGCCATTGCTCCTCAGTCCATTCTGACCTGGAGTGGTAGCACCTGAAAGGGTCATATCTATGGGTCAAATAGAACTGTTTGACTTTTAAATTGAGTGCAAACAAATGACGTATGCTAAATTGAATTGTTAGAAATAGAACTGTTTGATCATTTAGCATTAAATAACCAAGAATGGTTGATATGCCATGCCACCAAACCAAAGGTCCACAGATTGAAACTATAATCTGCTACCTGTAGTGAAAATTTATCTACCATAAGGTACTAACAGAAAAAAGGCAGTAGTGACTTAGACTCACTAGATAGGTAGTTGAGAATAATGTACTACCAAAAACCTGGTTGGGGGAATCCACATGACTTGTGGCTAATCTACTGAACTGTGGAATTCTAGTTAACAAATTCAAACTCCAATCACACTATTACATTCACTGTCAGACTAATAACCTTAGAAAAGGTATGATTCTCCTTATCCCCCCACCCTCTGCTATGGGTTAAATATTACTGTTCTTCCACAAGACTGGCTTTGGCATTAAATAATCCATGAAAATTGATATGCCATCAAACCGGCCAAAAGCCTGGTTTATTTAAAACAGACATTTTTGGAATCGGCCATTTCTAATGGGTAATACCATTCTATAAATAACACTCTAACATTCATTATTCAACACTGATATATATTGTACACTGATATATTCCCCCAGCCTTTTTAGCTAGGCCACTTGGCATGAATGCTAGGTGTAGTATCAAGATCAGTGATAGCTTCGAGGTCCAAATGGCTCCCAGTTCTGGTTGGGCCACCTTTGGGTGGGTAAAGGATAAATGACAAGCCTAGCACAAGATCTTGGGTCTTTTTTAAACTATGACCAGCAAGGCCACCTGGCTTTATGCCAGGAGACTTAGCAAAAACTAGCAGAGTTCACTTTGCACCTAGTGATCCTATGACCAGCATAGTCCAGCAGGGAACAAGTTCCCACTTGTGCCTGATCTCCCCCTCCCCTAAGTCCCCTCTATAAAATTGACCTTGTTTCAAATCCTGCCTGGTTGGAGGCACAGATAAATCAAGTAAGTTCACGGTTTAGTTCATTTCATTTAACCATATGTTCATCAACACTAAATAAAAATGTTATATATTCATTGTGTTTGATGATTTGTTTTTATCTATGAAAAAGACAGAAATATTGAGAGATTTTTATCACACATTGATGTCTTAGCTATCTATCTAGAATGTCTGTAATTGTCCAAATTATCTATCAAGAAGGACAAGAACTATCAAAGGAAAATATATCTTGCCTAGATAATTGTATAGTTTTAGCTTCACAATCATCAACTAATTCAACTAAATTTTATTAATCTTTTATTATTGAAGTCTTTTTAGCCATAAAAATGTATTAAAGGTTCTTTGACCAGCTCATTATCCTAGTAGGTAGAGTGTTCGCGAATGGTCCGGGAGACCTGGGTTCAGTCCCAGGTCGAGTCATACCAAAGACTTTAAACATGGTACTTGATACCTCCTTGCTTAACACTCAGCAGTATAAGGTATGTATCAAGGATAAAGTGAAGCAATCCAGGGAACGGAGTATCGCCCTTCCCTACACCTCGGTGTAGTAGCTATTGAAAAGGGGAGCCTTCGAGTCGCCCTCAACTACAGTCACCAACTTTACTTACTTATATTGGTTTTTAACACCCTATCTTCTGGAGCTGTAGAATATGTTGACTACACTTCTGCAAAAGAACACCTCCCCCTCCAAGGCCACCTGTTGGCCATAGTTGGCAACTTTTAATACTTGAAGACCGGGTCTTGCTGACTGAGCAGTCCATGACCCAGCAATTGAAGTGGTCACCTAATTTGCAACACTCGACTAACTGGGCTTGATGGTTGGTCAGAGAAGCTTGACCTGATCAATCAGCTGGTCATGTCAAGTTGTAACACCTAAATGAGTATCTCGATCATATTCTTCAAATTGCTCTTGTGACAAACAAGTATCCAATCGTATTTTATCTTAAAGATGTAGAAGAGGGTGGCTGAGGGTCAGTTGCATTGAAACAGCAATTGTTGAAATCATTTTAAACCGTGTGCAAACAAATGATTAATATTAAATAGAACTATTAGTATTAGTTAGCAATACTTGAAACCATTTTACTGAGTGTGAATAGAATTATTAGTGTTAGCACAACCAAACCTTAGTTTTTTTTTTTAAGGTCAGCTAACTGCTATGTTTTGACACTAGTTGGCAATTGTGTGTGTGTGTATGTATGTATGTATGTATGTGTGTATGTATGTATGTGTATGTATATGTGTATATAATTTTTTTTTTTTTTTTTTTTTTTTTTTTTTACTGCAGAAAACATGAGATCATTTTATAGATTTCTTTTCCGGTTTTTCTTTTTTTACCTGTCCTCCTGTTTTTCTATCATAACTTGAAAATCCTGTTTTGTTTTATGTGGTTGACCACCTTGTAAAATTGCAATTTTGTCTGCACTTCCGTCGTTTTGTTGACCCTATGTATAAATAATTACCTGAGTTTCTGTGTATGTATATAGAAGGGGGATATATTATGAATCACAGAAATTAACATAAAATCTTGTTTTCAGTTCTGAAAAAAAAGACCCAAACCCTTTGCACTGTGGGATGTTTTAGATTCGATAGATACAAAATAACCTGGAGGACCTCCTTTTTTGTTCCACCATTGGCGTGAATTCAAATTTTCATTTCTATTTTAGGTTTAAACATTACTTCACTTAAGAAACATCATTTTCAACTTCTTGATAAAGGCTTCCAGCAAATATTCATGTACATTAAATTTGGTTTGGTTTATTTTTTTAAAGGCATATCAACTCTTTAGGGCTTATTTGATGCTGAAATCTGATTTATTTGTAAATGCTTAATTGTAATCATTACTATATTTTTAAAGCTTGACTCTATTTTTAAAAATTACACTTTTGTTTGTCCCTAATCATTTATTTGCACACATTTATATGGTATCAAGTATTCCGATCAAATACAAATAATTTTTAAACAGATCTATTTTATACATAGATTGGACCTTAAGAAGTACTACCAATTTAGATCAGAGTGGGCCTGAAATTAATGGAAATGTAGGGTACTCCACACTCCTCAGATCTCCAGGACTCCCCACTAGATAAATTTTAGTATCAGAGACGAATGTAAATTATTTGAAAATGCAAGATTAATTTTTGAATTTTTGTTTTAATTACCTTTGTCAGGTTCTGGACAAGTAACGTTGTTATGGGAGAGGAGTTAATCAAATATGTTTTGTTATTGTCTATACATTTTGTTTGCTAAAAGGGGCAGTGTACAGGGATATTTGGTTCCATGCCTTTTTTTTCTTTTTTTTTTTTTTTTTTTCTTTTTAATACATTACTGGGAAAACTTTAACACTCTCGTTCAATTCCATTTACCATGCAGATATTGATTACATAGCAAACCTCAACTGTTTCCCGGCCCCATTAGTGGGGATTGGACTATGCTGACTGTATTCTTGTATGACAGTATTGTCAGTCAGGTTTCAGATATGAGGAGTGTGAAGTACCCCTTTATTGCCATTACTCCCAGGTTCACTCTAACCCAGAGTTGTTGTACCTGTTAGGGTTTTATCTATGGATCAAATAATTCTGTTGAAAAATTATTTGTATTTGATAAGAATACTTCATACCATATAACCATAAATTATTTGTATTATTAGTTACTTGAAGCTATAATTGCTTACTAAGGAGAAGGAGGATTATTATTATTTTTTTTTTTAACTGTGCAAACAAATGACTATGAAACCATATAATTATTAGTATTATATTGGAATACTTGAAACCATACAACTGTGTGCAAATTATTTCTATTAGATCAGAATACTTGATATCACATAACATTGCAAAAAAGAAGCAACTACACAAAAATGTCAATATAAATGTACAATGAATGCAATTCTCTAACATCTTGGTATAAACTAACTCTAGAAAGGTTGACATGCTAGTAAAATCACTCAGTCTTAAATCCTTCCTGACTAGTTTTGGTGACCAGAGTATAAAATTTCCATCGGAGAGAAAAAAAGACAGTATCAAATGATTTTAGTATATATATTGATCAGAAATTTTATCAATTTCTCAGTTTTTATTACTTGGGTAAGTTGAGAGTTTTGCAATATTTTCGTATGTACTAATTTGTTGTGCATATATCACATGACTGAAACAGTTCAAGCATTGGAAGATATTTGCTGGAGTTTGATAGTATCATGGTAGTTGGTGTGCTGACATTGTGTATTGCTTTACTCCAAGTGTGATTTGAAAGACACACCACAGATGAATGTGCAATGTAGTCTAATTCAAAAACTTATGCTTTACAAGTCTGAACTAGGTTATAATGCCATGGAAGCAAGCAAAATAATTTGTTATCCAAAAGATAAAAATACAATTGATCACCGTACAATAACCAGATGGTGCGAGAAGCTTCATTCCAGTTACAGGAACCTCAATGATCGAGCAAGGTCAGGTGGGCCTAAAACCGTGAATTCTGAGGCCATCATTCTCCATGCTGTAGAAAGAAAATATGACAAGTTGCATTTGGAGAGTATCAGGCAAGCTTGGCATATCATAGTCCAGTATGGTTCACATCACAATCTTGGCAAAAACATCTAAAACTGACAAATTGTATATCACGTTACTAAAATATTGTAAAACTTTTAACTCACCCTAATAAATGGGGCACAGTCAACTGGAGCTGTAACACATCACTCAATAAGTCCTGGGCCTGACATATAGGTGGCACCAAACAAAAAAAAAACAAAAAAAAATCCATGTGATTTTATAAAGTACTAACCTTCAGATGCCACGTGTCAAAATTTGAGCCCAATCAGATTATTAGTTTACAAATTAGTTATTTAAGTGAAGCTACTGTTGCAAATTTTCAAAACTGGAAAAATCTGAATTTCGTGTGTTGATAAAGCATTGCTTTCTGATGGAAAAAATATCGTTCAAACAAAGCAATGGCTTGATAAGTGTTATTTGGACTCTGCTCCATTGGAAACAATGGTTAAGAGTTGGTATGCTGACTTTAAACGTAGTCATACAGACACAAATGATGCTGATCACTTAAGTTGCCCAAATCCGGCAGTTGTCTTGGAAAGCACCAAAAAACTCCAAACTAGTTTTGGCCAATTGTAAATTGAAGTTGTGAGATAGCAGAGGAGTTGAAGATATCAGAAAGCAGTGTATTAACCATTTTGCATGAACCTTTGTCAATGAGAAAGCTATGTTCAAAGTGGGTGTTGCATTTGCTCACAGTTGATCAAAAACATGTCGACAATTCAGTGTTATTTACAACTGTTTCAAATCGGCAGTTAGCTGAGTAGACAGCAGCAGATGAAAGCTGTCCAAAGTGACCAAAGATGCAAACATCAGCAGGCAAGGTTTTGGCCTCCGTATTTTGGGATGTACAAGGAATTTTGTTTTTCGATTACTTTGAGAAAGGAATAACCATCAATGGCAATTATTATATAGCGTTATTGATATGTTTGAAGGAAGAAATCGCTCAAAAACAGCCACAAATTAAGAAGAAGAAAATGCTCTTTCACCAAGACAATGCACTATGTCTCAAGTCGATCGCAACGATGGCAAAACTATATGAATTGCACTTCGAATTGCTTCCACACTCACCCTATTCTCCAGATATGGATCCCAGCGACTACTAGCTGTTTGCAGACCTCAAAAGAATGCTCCAGGAAAAGAGATTGGGCTCCAATGAAGAAGGATATCGGAAACTGAGGTGTATTTTGAAGCCAAAGACAAATCATTCTACAAAAAAAAAGGCATCAAATTGTTAGAGAAGAATTGGAATCAGTCTTCTTCTAAGGTGATACACTATGTTGATAAAGTCGAATTTTGCCTAAAAGTTGTTGTTTTATTAGTTGGGCCCGGGACTTATTGAGTGATGTGGTAGAATACACCAACTGTATCTCTGCAGAGGGATAAGAAACCCCCACCCCCCAAACAAGTGTTCTGTATATGATACCAAACTGCATCTGATGGTGAGGCTCCAGTCTTGGACCTTTGCAGAATGTGGAATTCCCCCTCATGGCCATTACTCTCAGGTCCACTATGATCTGGAGTGGTAGTCCTTGTTATGGTCTCATCTATGGGTCAAATAGAACTGTTGGAACCATTTAACTGTGTGCAAATGAATGAGTAATGTTGAATAGAATTATTAGTGTAACCACTTTATTATGTGCAAACAAATTGAATGGTTAATATTAAATTGAATTATAAGTATAAGATAGCAATACTTGGAACCATTTAACTATGTGCAAACAATAGCAATACTTGATTTTGTGTAAACAAATTAACTAACTTTTTAAAAATAAAATTACCTACAAACTATTCAGTTACAAATCATATATATATATATATATATATATATATATATATACACCCATTTAACTGTGTACTAGCAAATAACTGATGTTAAATTAAATTTTTAGTGTTACATAGCAATAGTAAAAATCATTTGACTGTGTGCAACGAAATGAATAATAGAAAATCAAATTACTTGATTTTGATAGTAATTGAAGTCTTTTAACTGTGTGCAAACAAATGAGCTCTGGCTATGTCATCTACAGACTTCTTTACAAATCATATCTAATATATATATATATATATATATATATATATATAAACAGGATTTGGCATTAAATAACCTACACAGGTTGATATACATAAAACCCAACCAAGCAACCACCCTAGTAAATGTAGTCAACAAGTGCAAACCTTTCTTCTTTTGATGACCTTGTGCCAAATATTTTCAGTGGGTGGGGTTTATAAGAACACTTTTTATCTTTAGTGTTTTACAAATTGCCCATGTCTGATTAACAAAATTACTTGATAGGTCATGTAAAGGTTATTTTATCAAAACAATCAGGACTTGTTCATTGACAAATGATTTGTAACACATTGTGAAATGTAAACATTCATTCTGATATTTCCTGTTTGGAATTTTCTTCTTTCTCTCTCTCTCTCTCCCTTTTTTTTTTTTTTTTTTTTTTTTAAGCAAAACTTAACTGGTATTTTAAGTTTTACTTATTTGCTTGTAAATAAAGATGTTTTCTTCATTGTATTAAGACTTTTGACAAAGATATTAATTGCATAATCTCCATTTGGTAAACGATCTCATTCTTAATTAATACTACTTTACATGTTGCTAAATTTTGTATGGCAAAGGAAGTGAAGGTGTTTATATGACTTAGTTCTGCTAATTTGTAATGAAATTTGAAACATTTAGTAGCAATCAAACTTATTAGTTTTACTCTGCTCAGAGGGAATATTAAAATTGCTTTAAGATATATTTGTTTCATTCGCTAACTTTATTTTGACTTTTGTTTTTGCAATTAAAACAAGGGAAAAAATAGGGTTTTGCTTGAATATTTTATGTCCTTTCTACTGTACCCCAATTGCCTATTTCAATAGAAAAAAAGGGTTTTTTTGTTACTTTAGTATAATATGAGGGGACTATCAACTTTTCAAGTAAAACGTTAGAAGTTCTTTAAAATATATACCACTTTTCATTTCAGGAATATTTTCCTGCTAATTAATGAACCTTGTTTTTATACAAAATTTGAATTGGTTTACTTTTCGAGATGCAATCTGTTATAAATTGAACGTTTATATCCTGCACATATTAAGAAAAAAAAACCTGTTGGAAGCCTATGTAATTTTTTAAATCTCTAAATATGACTGATTAGATAAATAAATATAGTATATATTTCTGCTTGCAAGGATTTATTTTTAATATCTTGAAATATTTATTTTTTATCAACACTGAAATGTTATGCTGTACAATATAGTGAAATGCAATTAAAATTTCTATGCATTTCTTAGATATTTTCTTTGTCTTTTATTAAAATCCTTTTTGCCTCTTTTATGCACATTTCCTAGTTTTGTAATTCTGGAACAATTCATATTTCTATGTTGGCTATGAAATTGCAAGTAAATAAAATAGATTTTAGGGATTACCATTCTATTATGAGTTTAAAGATGAGAGAAATAAAGATGAGATTTTAAAACTTATTAATTTTTCATTTTTATTTATATATTTTTTTATTTCTAAATGTTTCAGATGATTAAGTTGAAAGATTCTTGTCATGACTTTAAACTAGAAATATTTGCTTAAATTCATAAAAAAAAAAATCTCAAATATTTTTATAAAATTGTTTCTTGGAAATAAAATCCCCTCATCTAATGATCGAAGAATAACAAAAGTAATGAACTAAAGAGGGAATAAATTCATTTAAAGGGGATGTTCTTATCCTTACTTAATTTAGCACAAAGCTAGAAATACGGGGCATCGAATAAGAATCAACCCCACTAGCAATGATTTGCAAAACTATCCCATAAATCATTAGACTATGCCAGGCACCCAATAAATACCTATTTTATTTATTTATTTTAGTTAAAAGTTAAAATAAGACTTCATTCTAATTCAACCTTATAACTTAAATTTTAATTTTTTTTTTAATGACGATAAAATAGCATAAATCATTTTATTAAAATAACATTTGGTAAAGGTTATGTAACTTTGTATTTAAAAACCGATTTACTTACTCATCTGAAAATGAATATGAAATATTTAACTTAAACTTTTCACTAAGAATAGTGTTAATTTTTTCCTCTTGTAGATATTTTCATTTAAAGGATCATATGCTTTTTATCACATTACTCTTTGTTGTTGTTCTTCTTCATAATGTGATTTTTCTTTTTGTCTTGCAGAGTGCCAAGATCATTATGTTTCATTTTATTTATTTGGGAACATTGGTAAAGGTGAGTAATGATTGTTCCATTCTTTCACTGAAAAATCTCCTTTTCTAAACCATTTTAAGTTTTTAAAAAAAAGTATTAATACTTCAGCCAATATTTGTATGTGTGTAGCTGTAGTTTTTTTGTGCTTCTATTTAGTTATTTTGTGTTCTTTATAAGATTATCTCAATTTTGTTAATAACTTCCATCTCGCATTTAGTAAGTTTTAAATTGTCTTTTTTTCTTTTTCTTCTCAAACAAATAACCTTAATAACTAAAATTATCAAAGATCTTATATAAGCAAATGTTAGGTTCTGGCTATTAAAAAAAATGATATGTGGCCCAGGGTCAATTTTTAAGTGGAATAAACCTGGTTTGACATCAGTGTTTTCCTTCTACACAGATTGCTTAACCAAGGCTTAAGAACCCATTTTGCCATACTGTTCATTCATAACTGGGAGGAGAATAGATGGGTTCACGCCTTTCCCTAGGGTATTAGTTAGTGTGAAGTGAAATGCAAACAGCCTTGTCCAGGATTTGAACTTGGGTTGCTGATTCCCTTTTCTCTGACAATAACAGCTAGACTAAGCACACCTCCTAAAAGTATCGATTTGTTTTGACATAAACCAAGTTTTCCAGATATTAAATATTTTACATTCTGTTTTTTAACATATTCTCATTCAATTGTCTTTGCATTAACCCAAGAAGCCTAACTACTTGTAAGTTGAATTGAATTCTACTAATTGTTAT
This sequence comes from Sepioteuthis lessoniana, assembly GCA_963585895.1. NCBI lineage: Eukaryota > Metazoa > Mollusca > Cephalopoda > Myopsida > Loliginidae > Sepioteuthis > Sepioteuthis lessoniana. The sequence goes on along the minus strand of CAUZXS010003881.1, from coordinate 38,975 downwards.
ATTTTTTACTTTTAATCTTCTGATCTGGTAGGAATGTGCACAAACGTTTTAACAGAGTTTTTAAACATATTGTAACATTTAAATATCTGAAGTTTTATTTCTAGCTTTTATGATAGATAATAGAATAAAGTTAATCATAAAAAAGAGAAAATCCTTTTGTGAATATAAAGGCCATTTCGAGTTACTTAAGGACTGTATATATTTTTGTCAACAAAATTCTATGATGGATCGCAGTCTGTCAACAAGAAAAATCTCTGGTTTTAAAATTATTCCTAAAATGAACTAGTCAAATGTGAAATTTGATTCAAAGAAAATTAATGAATTTAATGTTTAATTAACTGTATCAAAAACAAAATTTTATTTAGATTACAGTAAAAATTACATTTTTAAAAATAGGGGCTTGTTTTCTTTGTGAACGTGTCAAAATTTAAGTTGTTGTTACATGACGTTCCTCTTCCTTCCACTACACATTATAAATGCACACAAATTGACAGGTTGTTTCCAGAGTTATTTTAAGTAAAGAACAACAAAAGTGACTATTTCATAAAACCTATTTTCTTTTGTCGACTTGTCACCTATTAACAAGCTAAAACTGTTTATTTTTTAAAACTTTAAGGAAAATTTTTTTATAGACACGATATATCTTTATCTTTCCAATGTACATTCCTTGCATATCATTAGTATAAATATTATTTACCCGAAATGACTGACTTATGAAATTTTTATTTATTTTTATTTTTTATTCAGGCATTTTATATAATTTTAGATAACAGCTTGTGAGCTTCATCACCCTTTTTTTCTTACATATATCTGTCAGCAAGGTTTAGAATATATTGACTGTTTCTCCTGTGGAAAATTAAGACACCCCCCAAATGAGGTATCCTGGTTATGACTGTAAACTGCATCAGATGGTGAGGCTCCAGTTCTAGAAATCTAGGGTGTGAGGAGTGCTTCTTTGTTGCCATTATTTCCAGGTCCACTCTGACCCAAAATGGTGGTAGCTGATATGGTCCAATCTATTGGTCAAATAGATCTATTTCAATATTATTTGTATTTGATTATACTGTGTGCAGAAAAAAACCCAAAAAACTCTTAAAACAGTTGCAAAAAATGGAAGTCCTAGATGGGTTAACATACTGTTACAATCAATCAGGCAACCAATCAATTTACTTGTAATTAGACAATTAAAGAATTAATCCTTTACTAAGCATAACTAAGATTGGCTGAAGAACAGAAGTACAGGGTACCTAATGAGAATCAACTTCACTAACAATAGTCTGCTAGCCTAGCTTACTAGCCATAACACCATGTGAGATGCTCTCTCTTTTAATAAGCAAATTAAAAAAAATCAGTGTACATTTTTATCTAATTTGATAGATGTTCCTCTCAAACTTATTTTCTTTTTCTTGCAGTTTCAGTCCCATGCTGTAATAATTACAGCTTTGGCCTCACAAATGAAGGTAGGTAGTTCAGGCATATCACATTGACTTTTTTTTTAATATGAATATATGCAACAACTTTAAACAGCCAAAGAAGAAAATGTAAAGCATTTTTTGTGAATTAAAATCTTCATGAAATATAAGTATACAAATAAGGAAAATGCATTGTTTATAAAGTTAAAAAGAAATTAGTTTGAATTATTTATGTTTATTTATAGACGTTATAAAACCAAACTGTACCGATGTTAATATTATGAATTTCTCTGAAAAATGTATTTTCATTCTTTTTTTTTAAAACAAAAATTTCTATTTAGGGAAAGTTCCTATTTTATACATTTAAAAATATTTTATTAGCCACTTCAAACTTGTTGTATCATATTGAACCACTCAATGCAGAAACTACAATAATAAACAAACAAATAAAAGTATTTGATTAAAATGTACAAGGGTGAGTTAAAAGTTTTGCAATATTTTGGTAACATGAAGCATAGTTCAGCAGCTCCAGTTGCTGTGAAGGTAACAAGCCTTCCTAGGCTATGAGATGCTATACTCACCTGATACTCTCCAAGTGCAACATTACCTTGTGTGATCATTGAGGTTCTTGCAACCTGAGTGAAATTTCTTCTACCGTCTGCTGATCAACTGTGCTCTCTCTTTTCACACAATAAATGTTTTTGGTTGTTTCCGCTGCATTATAACCTAGTTTGAACTTGTAAAGCATAAGTCCTCGAATTAAACTTCATTGCATGTTGATCCGTGTGTCTTTCAAATCACACACAGAGAGAAGCAGTGCACCAACTACCACAACACTACCAAAAATCAGCAAGTATCTTCTACTGCTAGAATTGTTTCAGTCACATGATATACATACTACAAACTAGCATGTACCAAAATCTTTGATTCACTTTAGTTATCTTACCAATCAGGTACTTGATTATTTGGGAAAAGAAAAAAGTTATTCAGTCAGGTAGAAAATGAAAGTAATGAAAATTCTATATTTGATATGTGGATTTTTAGACCCAAGTTTATTTCATTGCGTTTAAGAAATGAAAAAGTATTGAGAATAAAACTTGTAGGAAATGAGCCTACATTTATTTATATAGGATTTGTATATTTCCTACATCTTGTGTCAGAACCTAAGTGATTAATGGCTATTAAGAGGTTGTGGAGACAAATGCTAATCTAAGAAACATAACTTTTTATGAGATCAATTTTCATGGGTTTAATATTGAAACATTTACATGCCTTTTTTATTTATTTGTTGTTTTTTTTTTTTTTTTTACAGATTCTGTGCCAAATCATAAAAAAACATTAAACAATGCAACAAATAACAATGATGACTCAGGTTGGTTTTTATTTTTGTCTTTTTCTCTGATGGTAAAAATGGTTGAGTGTTTTTTGTTGTTTTTTTTTTAATGTGGGAAGTGGGGGAATGAATGTTGTATCATCTTAGAACCTGCTGCATATTGGTTCTGTTAACAGTTGTCTGAATCAGATGCTTCTTTATGTGGTTAATTTCAAGGACACTGATTATGGGTGGTAGTAATAGGAATCAATGCTGCCTCTCTCGACAGTGATTTAATTCAATATATTGATAGTTTATAAGACAACCCTGCAATATATCTAATATGAAGTTAGGCAAAGTACAAGGGCTGGTAATCTACAGGGCCTTGGTAAACTTTAGCATTCCAAATATCCCAAATTTTCAAATATTCAGTGTAATGGTTATATTTGTAGGAAATGGACCCAGTGACCTGAGGTCAAATCCTGAACAAGATTTTGCATTTTGGGAAAAGTATGAATCCTACTATTCTCCTTCCAGCTATGGGTAAATAGTAGGGCAGACTAGGCTCTTTAACTTTTGTATGGCAACCAGTCTAGGAGAAGGAAAACTAAATTCAAACCTGTTAAATTGTGCTTTTAAAAAAATTAACTTTGTCTGCTTGTATAGAGGGATTGGGTATATATATATCTTGAATATTTTTTTAAAGATTTATTCCTTATCTCCTGTCAGCTGGGTTTAGAATATGCTGGCTGTATCCTCTGCAGAGGGCATTTTATGGCTGTTAGTAAGCAATACAAATTGAAAATAAAGATTAAGCCTTTGGATTTCTGAATGATCTTTGTGAATAAATCAGCTGCCTCTGGCAGGCTTCCTGATATGATGACAAGTTCAGATTTCATGAGATTTTTTTTTCTTTTCTTTTTCTTTATTTATAATCTGCTCGGAGAATGGTGGTCAAAGAGTTTTATGGTAAAAGCAAGAGAAATAAAATGAAAGAAATACTTGTTAAAAAAAAAAAAAAAAAAAATTATTATTATTATTATTATAATAATAATAATTATAATAATTATTATTAACAACAACAACAATAATAATGTTTCACTTAAGAAATTTCAAATTTTACTGCATGAATATTTTTTTTCCTTATCCTTTTCAATTTTTTAAACATTTTTTTTTCTGTACACTTGTATTGCATATTTGTAGCTATCTGCAATGTCTGTGATCAACATTTGGGGTTTCAGATAGAAATAAATTTGTCAACTGAATAAATTATTCTAAAGCATTTTTTGGCCTAAAGTTCAATCTGTTACATTTTACAAACTTTATTTGGTTTAATACAAAAATATATTTTTGATATCAAACTGATGGTAAAAGCAATGTTTTAACTGCTGTTTTTTTATAAACAGAATTCAAATGCCTTTCAGATGAAAGAACTATGAATGAAGATTGAATTTGAGTCTGGTATGAAATCCCAAAACTTGTACTTAGCTAAATCCTAAAATTTTATTACAAGTTTTCAAATATCTGTAAATCAAATAAGACCGGCAGTGTCCTCGTGATGTAATGGTTAAAGCACTGAATTGCGGAATTGTAGTAAGCAAGTTCACTTTCAGACAAATACCCTTAGGGAAGGTATGAAACCCCTTATCCTCCTAGCTATGGGTTAAATAGTACCACTACTGTTCTTATAGAAGGATAGATTTGGAATTAGATAACCCAAGAAGGTTGATATGCCATTAAACCACAACAAATCAATTAAATCAAATAAGACCTATTTCTACTATATCATCTGCTAGATGTTTTGGTTTAATGACAGATTAACTTTTCTGCATTATTTAATGCCAAAGCCATCCTTGTAGAACAGCAATGATGTTATTTAACCCTTTGCTGGGGAAGATAAGGAAAGTTCATGCCTTTCCCAAGGGTATTTGTCCGAAAGTTAACATAATAGCTCAACTTGAGTTTGAACTCACTTACTTTGAGACCATTACTTTACAGGGACTCCCTCATCTGCTGGATATTTTAGAAATAGTTTTGGAGCAAATACTATTTAATTAATTTACTAAAAATAAAGTAAGTTGGGTAGGGGGTCCCATCTTAGGTAACTCTTTAAGATTAGTTTATTTTGCATGTCTTTTTACACAAATAGTTTTACAATCTACAGGATCAGGCAAAATGATCTGACACATTTGTAAGTTTAATAAAAGACAAATAATGTAAAGAAACAAAAAAGTGTTTTTATTTTCGAAAAGTATATATAATGCCATTCTGTTTCATTAGGTTTTGAAAATTAAATCAGTCAAATGGGATCCGTTATTGTCTACACGCTGTCGAAGACGTTCACGAAAGTTGTCTATAATTCGGCAGGTCATTTCATGTGGAATGGCAGTAATTTCTTGACGAATTGCATCTTTAAGTTGTTCAATAGATTGAGGGCAATTACTGTATACCTTTGACTCTGGGTATCCTCAGAGAAAAAAATTGCATGGATTTAAATCAGGTGTACTGGCAGGCCAACCGATGTCACCATGCAATGAGATCAAATGACCAGGGAACATTTCCCTCAAAATCCCCATTGCACGTCGAGAAGTGTATTATATGGGGGGGGATGGCATTATGTGGCATTTTCGAATATAAAAACACTTTTTTGTTTCTTTACTTTAATTGTCTTTTATTAAACCTACAAATGTGTCAGATCATTTTGCCTGACCCTGTATATTTGAAAATTCTTACCTGACATTTTTTTTCTCTTTTAGAATCTTTCTTCCTGAATCATCAAAAACCTTTAAACAATGCAACTAACAGTGATGAACATGGTAAATATGAAACATTGATTTGAAAAAAAAAAAAATTTTTTTTTAACCACTTTATTTCATTATCCATCAATTGACTCCCGTTTTCTTACAATTTTGTGATTGGCCAGGTTAAATTAGTTATAAAGAAAAGGTTAAAGGAATGGTGACTTTGAAAGTATCTGAGTGAACAAAGGAATGCTGCTGTGTAGATTGCCTTTTCCTGCAAAAGACAGAGGGGGGAGTGGAGAATAGTGAGAAAATATTGATCTCACCTCTGTCTGGTTTAGCATGAGACTGACAGATGGTTGCCATAGTGATTACCTGAGTAGTATCTGATCCAGACAGTAATTGTTTTATTGATCATCATCATTTTTTTGATGGTATGTTTTTATTTTTCTTCTCCCCTTAGATTTTTTTTTTTTTTTTTAAACATTTCATAGCTTGAGTGAATTCTTCTTTCTCTTTCAATATTCAATTGTAATTATGCTGCTTCCACAGATTATGCAAAGAAATGTTGCTGTTGTTAAATATAATTTAAACCCCAAAACCCACCCACCCCGCACGCCCCACATGTAAATAAATTAAATTGAATAGTCCAGATAAAAAGTGCAATAAGGGTAACCCAAAGTCAAATGTTTTTAGATCTTATTTTTCCGATGCTGATATCTTTTAGGAATGGTAAAAGTTTTCTTGTCCTCCAATGATACTTGCATTAGAAAAATAAAGTCTAAAAACATTTGACTTTGTGTTACCCTTATTGTGTTTTTAACTTGAACTCGAATGATTTCATTTTAATTTTTTGTATTATAGACTGGGGCTTGACACCTGTTGAAAACAACCATATTGAACAGCCTGATCTCGGTTATGTACTCTTCAGGGATGATTATGTAAGTATTTCTTCTATATTCCAACTTGTCTGACCTTTATGACTTGGTTATTCCTTGAAACACTATCACATGGTGTTCAAAGGTCTTGAGATATTTATTCCTAACAAACATCTTTGATGACTAGTTGCTAACTGGTTGAAATGTACAATCTCAACTCATCTTACGTTTCTTTGACTTCTCTTCTCTCTAAATCTGTGTCACCTTAGACATTGTCAGTTCCAATTGACTATTCTAGTGTATATGTATACATACACTCACACTTAGATATTTCATAAAAATTCATATGGGTTGATTACTTTCTACAGGTGTAGAAGATTTGTTTAAATCCAAGACAGTTGTTCCTGAACTGTTTAAACTTTTTTTTTTTGTGTCTATTATGTTTTATTGGTGAGCATTTTTTCTTAAATTAGAGAAAGCAATTTGTTTTATTTATATAAACATACGTTTTTCTTAATTGATTTGATGCATTGCAAATGGGGATATATTTCATAATAATACTTTCATGTAATAAATGTACAAATTGTTCCTTTCATTTGGTACTTTTAACTGTAGGATATATTCTGAAATCCTCTTAGGCAGTTTTATTGCCATTATTATATATAATATATATATATATATATATATATACTCACACACGTCTCCTTTAAACAAACTTTTTGTTCATACATATTTTACTCTGAACTTATCTGATCTTCTATTCAACCTCAAAATTTCATTTATTAGTAGTTGAAAAGGAAAAATCTAAACATTGATTTGGTAAAAATGAAACAGATTGCAAGACCATTATTATAGATTTTTTTTTATTTATCTTTAATTTCATTTAATTCAGTTCTTGAATGTGCAGTTCATTAGAATTAAACTTTTGATTAGCATAACTAATTAGCATATTGGATTCTTTGTGTTGTAGGAGTGGATAGGTAGGAAGACAGACAAAAGTTGGTAGACTTTTTACTTTTTTTTTTCTTCCATAATGGTGTTGTTTATATTAAACTTGAGTTTCTTACTCAAAACTAAATTTTAATTGGGATCAAAATATTATGCAATGTGTGTTAGTAAATGCTTTTTGTTACGATGACTTTAAGTTTTATTTATTTTTTTAATAAAGTTTTCAAATATCTAAATTTAAAATTTTTTAAAAATTAAGCTTTTTAAACATTAAGCTAAATATAATAATTGTATTATAATAATATGCTTTTTTTTTTTTTTTTTTTTTTTTTTTTTTTGTGCAAATTTTTTTACTGTTAAAAAAATGTCAAACAATTCCATTCAATAAACTAGATATGAATATTAAGGAGAAAATGGAAGGAATATTATAATAAACTGTTGTTGAATATAAACAATACTTCCTTTAATTTGACTTCTGAAATGGAACACTTTTGATATCACTACACTGCTCATTTAGACACTTTTATCCTTCAGCCAAACAGAAGTGGCAGGAGTTAATGTCACATAGTAGTGAGTTTAGACTTCATTCAACTATCCAACAAAAATGTACAAAGAAAACAAATATCAACTCTTTTCATTAAATTGAAATATTGATTGACTTTAATTTTGTTTAAAAATGAAAATTTAAAGGTGACTGAGTTTTGTAGAGTATATTTAGTCTGTCTTCTAATTTACATTGTTTTACTTAGTGGATCTCATAACTAAGATTTATTTATACTGTGTTGGTAGGGCTTAAAATCTGCAAACTGTATCTTCTGTGGAGGGTGTAACACAGAGCTGCATCTGATTCTGGAGCCCTGGGAAGTGTAGAATACACCTTTATTGCCATTAGTCCCAAATTCAATCTGAACCTTTTAGGGTCTCATCTATGTGTCAAATATATTTGTTGAAAAATGATTTGTATTTGATAGGACTGTCCCCCCCCTCCCCAGCCCAAGGAACAACTACAAAAAATGTAAATATGTACATACGATGACCACAATTCCCTAACTTCTTGGCATAAAATAACCCCTGACAGGTTGACATGCCATTAAAATCAATCCATCAAAACATTGTTAGTCATGAAGTGGAGCATAAATAGTGACTACATTGATATTGTCTGAGAAAGCATTGTCTATGATGAAAAATGAAACTCCACTTATATCAAATTGTTTCATTGATTCAAGATTTCTAATCACCTGCCCTCTCCTTCCTCTTCATTTTTTTTAATTTATTTTTTATTTTTTTAAATGTTGTTAGACAATGATTCGTTGTGAGATGCTAAGAAATATACAGATCTTCAGTTCATCTTTGAATACTTAACAGTCTAACTCTGATTTGTTGCAAGGTTACAATATATACTCAAATTTTTACATTCCTTTAAAATGATTTGGGTTGAGTGTCTCCTGTATGATAATTGCATTTTTATGCTTACTTTAAAAAAAAAAAAAAAAAAAAAACCTTAGTCATTTTGCTATTTTTCTGAAATTTGTTCTGTCTTTAATTTTACATTGTATTCTAACTTATTTGAAACTTTTTCAATACTTTTTTATTTATATAGATGCAAAATTTCACTAATTTCTAATATCAAGTCTTGGTATTAGGAATTACTTCCTTCCTTCTTTCAAATTAAACTTCTTTTCTAAAAAAAAGCTTCTTGAACTTTGTTAGATAAAATCTAAGAACATTTTAAAATTGTTATTTTTGGTTTACTGCATGTGATATAAATTCATCTATACTAATTTTTATAATATTTTTAAACAATATTGTGAGGAAAATCCATAACCCAGTTTTCATAAGACTTGGAACATTCCAATCAAAATTGGAAACAAAAAAAAATATATCTGGATAATGTAAATTCATTAATAATATTAAGCTAGTTTGATTTCTCTGGTTTATATAGCTCTAAACATTTGGTGATAAAGCAGAAATAAGCTTTTGTATTAATGTAAATACTGCAGCATAGGAACATTTTAAACAGTATTTTAAATATTGGTTTATACTGGGTGTGACAAAAATACCTTTCACATTTTAAACCATAATCTGTGTGGTGCAAATAATGAACTTTGGCAAACAGCTCCGTCTAGTTAATGTGTGTGTTCGTCTATGCATGGATACAATAAGTTTTGATCATGGCTTTGATTGATGCATACTATGTGTTTGCTGTTGAAACATTTTTTTAAGACTGGTGGAAATCTGACCAAATCAACCTTTTTACCAATATCTGGCCAAATAGAATCAAGAACTATCGGGGGAAAAAAAACCCCATGCCCTAAAACCCACGTAGAAGACAAAACCAACCTAACCTTTCTTGGCATTAAATGACCCACAGAGGGTGATATGCCATTAAATAAAAGTCAAACTTAAGACTGGTGAATCTGTAATTGCTACTCGGAGCTTTTCGTACTCATTTCATGTTACATCAGAATGATGCTGTTCTGAATAGAAAATTGATACTGCTATGTGTTGAAAATTTTGTCTGGAACAACGTTCTGACATATCATGAAATGAGCTCAAAAAGCTCTTTGTTTAGCAATTACATATTCACCAGTCTTAAAAAATGTTTCAACAGTAAATGCATGTTGTGCACTGGTACTAGCCATGATGGTACCTGGAAAAAAAAAAAAGACATTAGCTAGATGGAGCTACTATTGCCACTTGCCTAAGTTCACTTGCATCGAGCAGGTGACTATTTAAAATGTCGGTATTTCTGCCACACCCTGTATTTGTAAGTGCTTGTAGCTCATTATAAATAGGTAAAAAGGAAAGGAGTTTGTGAACTGCATTTTAATTATTATTTTGGCAATTTTCTCAGGGAAAAACATCTAGATGCAGGCGGAAGAAAAAAACAAACAAAAAAAGTGCTTGGAAGAGATCTTCATTCTTGCTTAATGATGTGACTAGGAGTGAGCTTGTAAGTTTCTAAAACTCTCAGTGATGTATTCAATCCATTACTGCTACTACTACCACCACTACTATTACTACTGTTACTACTATTACTACTACTACTACTACTACCACCACCTTCTACCCATCATCCTTGGTAGACTGGTTGTTGTCACTTTTATGTTGTCATTGTAAGAGTCTGTAATATTTTACTATTGTACCAATTAGTTGGAGGCTGCTCGTAAGGCATGCTTGTTGTATACTATAAACATTTCTGTGGTTGTCCTAACAGCTGCATGGCTATTGTAGTTTTAAGTTGTTTGTGGTTGGTTGGTTGGTTGGTTCCAGAAGGCATGGATCAAAAATTTCATTCAATAGTTCTGCATTTCTTACTCATAGACTTGTCAGCAATACTTAGTTTATGCTCATGACAGTATTCAGTATAATAGAATTGCAAGGTGTTAATTTTGATAAAAATGGGTGTCTTTTTTTTTTTTTTTTCTCCCCCCCCTTTTATCGTTTTGCATTCTTTCACAAATGTTTGGGATTTGCTTTCTTAAAAAAAAAAAAAAAAAAAAGTTTTTTTTTTTTTCCTTTTTGTTTTATTTCATTTTAACCTCTACACAGTGGGCTAAATTTGCCATTTCATAGACATTTGGATTGAATATTACAAATTTATCAAAAAGATATGATAAACCATATAATGGGCCTATGTTTATGGGCCAGAATTTCTCCAGGAATCCATTTATGATCTAAATAGCCCTATGTTGGTAAGAACTTAATATTTCTCAGACTTTTTAAATATATAAAAGCACAAAAAATTTTTTTTAAATACACTTAAAACCAGGAGTATTACTAGCACATGTGACAGTATCAAACTAAATGAAATAAATACACACAGTTTGACTTGGATTTTTGCTTCTAACAATGGAATTATACATATTATATACCTGATATTTATACTGGAAATCAACTTTTTTGACAAAATATTTACAATTTAAAGAAAATTTTGATTACAGATGTTCTGTAAATATCTGTGGCAAAACTAAATGAAATCACTTCAGAGGGATAGCATATAGATCGTTGTTTTAGGAGATAATATGAGTAGTATGTTCTACTTTAGCATTTTCATGTTTCCTCATATACAGAAAATATTTTGCTGTTTTTTACCCAAATAATAGAAATTTTTAGGAATGTTACCTTAAAATTTGGTTATAAAAAGTAAAATTTTGCTGAAATCATTATAAAAATAGGCTTTCAGTCAAATAAATCAAAGCATTTCTGGAAACCACTAAGGTATTTTGTCTTAAATTGGCGTATATCTAAGCTAAAAAGCCATTTTAAAGATTGCATCACAATTTTGATGATGACTTTGCACACACAAATTTTACCATTAATTTCTTGATAAAACTGTCAACTTAAAAACACAGTAACTTTTTAACAAAGAATGATAGAAACAAATTAAAAAAACTGTTTGCCATAAAATTCAAGATTAAGAATATACACATATCTTATACTAACACTCTTCAAAAATTGCCAACGTCTGGCACAAGGCCCACTGTACTACACTACCTAGTTGGTGATGTGTGTTAACTTCTGTAAATATTCTCTGCTTTGCAATCAAATAGAATTAGAAGTACACTCTATTAAAATAAAAATAAAAAGTTATGAAGTACTCAGTAGGAAAATGTTGTCATATTTATATATGATATTGTGCTTTGGCTAATAAGTTTTGTATTGGCCTGGACTGTGAATCCAAAACATTTTTTCTTGCACATCATTAGGTGACTTATACAATTTTGTTATCTACTTATAATCACTTAACCCTTTTAGTACTAGACATTTAGCAACAAATTTAATGACTGGAACGTACTTCTGACCATAGAATTAAAAAAAACTTGCATTGTGGAGTTTCACAGTTAAAACACTACAATACACTTTACATTGGGAGATATACCGCACAAGTGTGTTTATCTGAGAATTTTTTATTCACTGATACTTCTAAAAAAAATGACAGGTTTTATTAAATTTTTGGAAGTAATAAAGTATTTATTTTCTTAATTTTAAGGCCAGGGATTATTAAACAAGTACTTTTGGAGGTATATAAAGTTGCATCACATTGTTATGCATTAAGTATATTAGTTATTCTCAGCGCCAAAAAAAAAAATTAGAGGGCTAGCCCAAAACAAACCAAAATGTTGGGGGTTAGGATTTTTGGTTTTATTTTAAAAATTGATCATAAATTAACAAAAAAAATTGCAAAGTTACTGGACTTTTCTCAAGAAATTTCCACAACAACCAATTTATTGTTATTCAACCTCCATACTTTTGTTTTTATTTATTTATTTTTAAGTTGATATTGCTTGTTGCATCTCTCTTCAGTGGCATGAAAAAAAAAAGCTTTTCATAATATTTTTTACTGTCTGCTATGATTTTATTTACAATTTGCTTTTGTTTGTTATTTTTCTTTTCTTTATTTTTGTATTGTATAGATTATATTTTATTTCTGATTCTATGGAATATTTGATAGTCTAAAGCTGGCACTGAGGAAAAATGTTTTCTTAAAACTACTCAGATGCTCTAAATATTTAAATGATATACAGAAGTTAGTCATAAGATTGCATGTACCTTACAGTATGAACAAAATAACATTGGATGATATGAGGATAATATTAAGTTGTTCAGAAGTAGTAAGTAAAAAAAAAAGATTGACCAACCTTTCTCTCTTTCATTTTAATTAAAATTGTTTAGTTTTTTTAATAAATAATAGACTGCTCTGATAACTGATTGACTAATTAGGTTGAGTTGAGTGTTGATTATTCATATACTACTAAGTCTATCTCTATTTCTTAAGCTTAGTATGGCAAAAGAGGCTTGGAATGTAGGATATTCTGGGAGGTTAAATTTATAAGTTTAGTGACTTATTTAGGAAAACTAACCATCTCTCTTTGGTTGGGTAGATTCATTTATTTGACAAAAGTTGTATTATTCAATGCTTGGATAATGGTTGAGAGTGTATATACATATATACAGAAGACATTTTGAATATTTTCGAAGCCATTGTTTCTTTTCATACAAAAAGAAAAAAAAACAAATGCATAAAGAGACAGATAATAAAAGCAATCTGGAATTAATTTTGACTTTTTTTTTCTTTCTTTTTTGCTACTTTTTTTTTCTTTCTTTCTTTTTTTTTCTTTCTTTTTTTGTGACTTGTTTATGTGTGGATATTTAATCTTTTTAAGAAAGTATGTTTTAAAACTTATTTGTTCTTTTAATGTTTAATCAAAGGGTTTTAAATTGTATTTAGATTATTTTTCCTTTTGATTTTTTTTTTTCTTTTTATTATTGTATGTGTGAGAGATGGCTTTCACTCAATGTGGGTAAAGTTAGCTCCACATGTATGAGTAAAGTTTTTTGGGCATTGGTGTCCCCAGTTACTTTTGTTATTGATCATTGATACAGATTGTCTCATAACATGTATGTGGTGATTGTTTTTGTTATCATTCTATCAGTAAACATTTTGAAGCCCAGAAAAACCTTTACTGTCCTTCCCTCTGTTTTTAAAAGAATGTTGCGACTGCTATTGGGAAAATATCTTTTTCTTTTCTTTTTCTTTTTTTTCTCTTTTTTTTTTTTTCAAAATAGTTTTGCATATTAAGGATAACGATCTAATGCTTTAACTTTGAATGTATTCCTCTGAAATTCTTGTATATAAAATTATATACTGTTTACATAGTATATATGCTGTGGCTCCTAAGGAAATGATATTTCAAAAGTTAACTCATAAAATACTTAGATGTTTTCCTTTATGCTTATTATTTAATTGGGGGGGGGGACCTGGGTATTTTCCCCTCATAAGGATTTTAAAATTTGACAAGCACTTTTCTATATTATTAAAATCTTTTAAATGTGACAACCTGCAGAAAACTAAGCAAATGCTGTGTATTTCTTAAAGAGGATGTTTATTATTTACATAAATTCAAATGATTATTATTTTAAAGTTATTGTTGGAGAATGTTAATGAAAAGAAGCAAATATGAAATGGATTAAAATGTAGAAGAAATCAGAATAGACATTTTGAATTAATTCAAAAATTATAAGTAAATAAAGTTGGTGACCGGAGTCGAGGGCGACCCAAAGGCTTCCTTTTCAATAGCTGCTACACTGAGGTGTTAGGGAAGGTGCTACTCCATTCCTTGAATTGCTCCACTTTACCCTTGATTTGTACCTTATAATGCTAAGTGTTCAGCAAGTTGGTATCAAGTACCATATTTTGAGTCTTTGGTATGACTCAACCTAGGATTGAACCCTGGTCTCCCAGGCCATTGGCGAATACTCTACCTATTAGGGCAATGACTTGGTTATATAAATTGTAGAGGTATACTCTATCGACAGGGTTTAGAATATACCAACTGTATCTTGGGGTGGGGTTCCTCATAGTGTAATGGTTAAAGTGCTGGATTGTGGAATCATAGGAAGCAAGTTCAAACTAGAGTCACACTATCATGTTCACTTTTGGACAAATACCCTTGGGAAAGGTATGGATCCCCTTATCCTCCCAGCTATGGGTTAGATTGTATCACTACTGTCCTTCTAGAAGGATGGCCTTGGTATTAAATAACCCAAGCAGGTTGATGTGCCAATAAAAACCAACAAATCAAAATCTGTATCCCCTACTGATGGATAAGATCTCTTCACTCTCAAGAGGTGTCTGGGTATGACTCTAAATTTCATTTTGTTGTAAGGCTCCAGTGTAGAATTACCCCTTCACTGCCATTACTCCCAAGTCCACTCTGACCCAGTGTGTTAGTATATTTTAGGGTCCCATCTATGGGTGAAATCCATCTGAAAATTATTCATATTCAATCAGACCATGTACAAAAACCCAAAAGACTTACAAACAACTACACAAAGTGTAAATATAAACCTATAATGTATGTAATTCCCTCACCTCTAGCCATGAAATAAACCCAGACAAGTTTACATGCCATTAAAATCAATCAATTTTGTAGATATATATATATATATATATATATATATATAAAACTTATTACCAACTTAGAAATAGTAATAAAAAAAATAGAAAAATCAAATATTTTGACAATGATAAAAAAAAAACCCACCTAAGTTTTGTATTCTATCGATTTTGATATCTTGAAGGTGTTATTCATTAACTGAATGTGAAACTTGTTTTTTTTTGTTTTTTTTTGTTAATAAATCAACTTTATTTATTTTCCACATATATGGAAATGTGGAATGCAAAGCAAAATGATCCTATTTCTACTGGGATTAGAGCTTTGTTCATTTTTGACTGCAATCACTGACCACGTTCAAAACCTCTACATCAAATTAAACTTGTTGCAAAAATACTCAACTGGGTGCATTGAAGCAGTATGCAGTGTCTATTTTGAAAATTTAAGGATTATAGAGATTTAACCTGCGTTTTTGGAGTTTAGTAAGCTTTCGGGAACAGAAAAGTCTATTCTAATGCATTTCTTTCTGCCATTTTGAAAGCTTAAGACAGAGTTAATGTCTAAAACTTAATTACATATTTAGGACTAATGAAATGTTATCACTGGTTAAAATCGGTATGGTTACTATCAATAATATCTGTTTACTGTGCCTATGAATTTGTAGCAAAATTGGTTGCCATAAAATGTGTAATGTAGAAAGTTTGTATGTTCAATATTTAGAGATTGAAAAATCTTTGACAAAATGATTATACATCTTGTCGGGTGGGGGATGATTAAGTGATATTGTAATTAAAATCAAAATTTACAGTGAAAATTTGATATTCTAAGATTACTTTTCATTGATTAGTATAATAAGTAGGTTTAACTTGGAATCCGATATAAGGATAAAATATAAATCATTCAGAATTTCAATAAAAGGAATAATTTTCAGATTTCTTAATGGGTTGATGTTAATTTCTTTTTACAGGAGTATGATAACGATGCTGAATCTTTGATTAGTTCACTTTCTGTGGAATTGGATGATGAAGACATAGATATTGGTAAGTATTTTGTCTATTTCATACATTGTTAAATGACCTAATCTTTTAAGGAATATCTTTTACCTATAAAAATGTTTCTAACTTTTCTTATAATAAATAGTTCTAGGATGAGTCAAAAAAATTAACAATATTTTGGTAACATGAGGTACAACTCTGGATGCTTTTGCTGAAGTCGTAAAGGTAATGAACCACAATATGTTGAGAGTTGCCAGTCTCACCTGATGCTTCCATACACCGACCTAAAACCTCTTATTAACAAATTTATACTCAAGAAATGACAAAAATCTTGGGATTATCAAACACAGAACAAACTCCACCATATTCAAGATACCATAGGTGAATGGCCAGCAGGTTATAGAAGAAATAAAAAAGAAGGGATAATCTCCAGACTTCATATTGGTCACACCCACATTACCCATTCTCACCTCCTAAAAGGGGAAGACTCCCTGGTATTTCTAACATGCAAAGTACCTCTCACAGTGAAACACATTCTCATAAACTGTGACAGGTTTAGACAAATTCACCCAAAACATTACCAAACAAACAATTTAAAGAACCTCTTCAAAAACTCCAAACCAGAGGAAATCTTAAGCTTTCTAAAAGAAATCAACCTCTTCATTAAAATCTAGTCAAATATAATAAAACATAACTAAAACTCATACCTTAAAACCTAAAACATGCACAAAAGACAAAGACAATTTAACTCTTCAGGCATTAAATGACCCACAGAGGTTGATATGCCGTTAAACAAAATTCAAACTCACCTGATGCTCTTTGTACTTACTTGATTTGCCTCTATAGTTTGGCTCACGGAATCCACGATTTTAAGCCTAAATGACTTTACCTGATTATTGAGGATCTTGCAATCTACGCAAAAGTTCTCGAACTATCTGGTTACCCTACTGGAATCAACTGCACCTTCATCTTTTGCACGATAGATGTTTTTGGCTACTTCCATGGCATTATGGCCCAGTTCAAACTCAGAAAACATTAGACTATGTTGCACATTCAACTGTAGCTTTCAAATCATACCAGGAGTTAAACAATGCCCATCATGTCAGTATACTATCATAATACTATTACCGCCTAAGGACCCTTTTTCAACTTGTCCTTGGGAGCAGACTTCATGTCTGCTCTGTGAACTAGGAATAGAATTTTTGGTACATCTTTATCTGGGTCATTTTGAATATCATTATGCATGGCCCTCCTTATTGTATTCTCCAAACCCCCTTAGACTTTACCGCCAGGGTTTCAAACTGCTGCTGTTGGTCTTGTAACCCCGTGCTCTACATGTCAAGGTTAGAATGAATCCGGCTGTTGACAAAGGAAGATGTGCCTAAATTCATCTCCTGGTCAAGAAACTATCCGGTAATCCTTTTTACTTATGCTGTATTCAACCATTTATTCAGGTCTTCTTGTCTGTTTTCGCTGGCCAAAACTTACTGAAATCTTTTAAACTTTATAATCCAAATAGATTTCATGTGATATATTTCTCTTCATGACATTAATAGATTTCATGTGGATTTTAGCCCATACCTTACATTCACCCCTCTTGCTTACATGATTCTGTCTATTTTTTTAACCTTTGTATGCCTCCTCTTCCCCTGTTTAAATAAACTTAGTTTAGCATTTCAAACCCTTGTCTTGACTATTCTTTGTTTGTGTCAAATTTTTGTGTCATGATTGCTGGGGACCACTTATACTCCTAGACATTTACTCTAAAATTAGCTGTAGTCATAACGATACTACCTGCCACCGCTTGAACTGCTTCTTGCATGTACTTCCAAAATATTGCAAAACTTTTAACTCAACCTCGTATTTACTGCTGACAAGTAACTATTTTAAATCCAGAAAATCTCTGATTGTCATTAAACATAAATTCTCTCTTTGCAGCATTCAAACTCACTCAGGTGGATAACTACAGATTGAGATTACAGGAACGAGAACAGAGGAAAAGAGTAGCTCACGACTATGGCTTATTTCATTATAGTGGTGGTAATAAATTCAAATCTCCCAATTCCAAACGAAAGACTACAAAAATTGACAGGTACAGTGTTTCTTCATTTCTTACATTCATTTACAATGGGCTTATACTGTATAAATTTTTATGTATATCATCTAATTTTCATTAGATAAAGCCTTACCAACCATTATTTTATGTTTTATTATAACTGTTTAGATTGACAGTCTGTGCTCATCAGACTGGGATTATCAGAAATAAAGGATAAGCTTTCAGTGGGACACAAACTCACTTTTGCCTGCTCTGTCGGCTAGACTTAAGAACATGCAGCCTGTATCCCCCGCAGACAAAAACGAGGTGTCCTGGTTATTTCACTAAACTGAATTTGATGCTGAACTCCAGTTCTGAAGCTCCTACAGTCGAGTAAGACATCCCCTCTGGAAAAGTGGGATGTCCTGGATATGACACTAAACTGAATCTGATGCTGAACTCCAGTTCTGAAGCTCAGGAGTTCCTCTTCCTTGCCATTACTCCCAGATCCACCCTGACTTGGAGTGGTAGTATATGTTAAAGCCTATCTATGGGTCAAATAGATCCGTTTGCAAATTATTAGTATTAGATAGGATTAATTGATGCTATATAAATATAACAAATTATTTGTATTAATAGTTACTTAAAGCTATAATTTTTTACCTAAGATTTTTATTCCTAGTTGCCTGAAACCATATAATTACTTGCAAATTTTTGGTGTTAGATGTTAAAACAAATGATTATTGGTAATTTTAAAAAAAGTAAATTTTTTAAAAAATGCAATGGGAGATTGAAAATTTTGTTATTACTAACATTTTCCAATGAATCAAATTTTGGTATTAAATAACTGATGAGGAGTTGATATGCCATTAAATTAACCAAACCAAAGAAATATTAGTGATGGCTGACTCATGATCTTTTTGTAGAAGACAATATTCAAAATACACTCACCAAGCACTCCGTATTCTCAGATGTTAATACAACTGAATCTTTTTATGCCAGAATTTAAATTGTCCTTTTTATTAACATTTTCATTATTGCAAACATAAAATCATTATATAGATAAATCTTTAATTTCATTTTTAGTTTCTCATCTCAATAAAGAAATATGCTTTCTGTTTATTCCATTGAATACAATGAATCAAGATTTTTATACAGCCTTGTCAATGAATTATTATACTGACTAAGGTATGATACTTAACTGGATCTGATGGTAAGGCTACAGTTTTGGAGATTTGGGGAGAGTGGAGTATCCCTTCATTGCCAATACTCCCAGGTCCACTCTGACCTGGAGTAGTAGTACCTGTTAGGATCCCATCTATGGGTTAAATAGGTCTGTTTGAGAATTATTTGTATTAGATAGTGTAGGAATACTTTATATCATATAACTGTGTACAAAAAAACTCTTAAACAACTGCACTAAAAATGTAAATATGAATGTACAGTGAATGCAATTCCCTAATCTTTAGGCATTAAGTAACCCTAGATGGGTTGACATGCTGTTAAGATAAGCCATCAATAAAAAAAAAAAATAAATAAATAAAAAAAATGTCCCATATTACAAAAAAAAGCTGTTAGTGAAACCCAAAACCACTCCATCTCACACTCACACAACTATAAACATATCAAATATCAAAGAAGGATAAAGCAGACCAAAGTAAAGACACACCAAGAAAGAGGAACAAGGACCTCTATATAAACAAGTCTGACCAGACAAGAGTCATTTATACTGGAAACAAGAGTGAGTTCAAGTCTCTTTGAGTACCCCATTTAAAAGGCCTTGTGCCACACGTTCTCTGACGAAAGCAACAAACTGGAAACATACATATATTTATAATACGTATGTAAGAACAAAGTAAATAAACTCAAAAAATACAAATCTCTTCGTGGACCTTCCTATTTTAAAATATATCCTTATTCTTTCTTTGGACCTACAACGACCATCTTTAAATATACATTCTTGGATATTTTTTTTCTTTCGTTTATTTATTTTATTTTATTTTTGCAGAGAGTTCCAAGAAAAATTACGAGTGTTTGCACAGTTTAACACATTCCAGGAACATGTACAGTATTATGAAAATTTAGCACGTAAGTTTACTATTTAATTATTTGTTTTTTTGTTATGCCTCCTTGGACATCTCCCCCTTTTACTATCTTTTATGAACCTTTGAAAAAAAAAATCTTTGCTTTGATTATATACACTATCAATACAATCTCTACAGATCAAATTCTGTTAAATAATTCATCCAATAATTCCCCAAAATACCCTCTTAGATTTTTTCTTACCATTATTTCTGAAAACATTCAATTTAATCTTATTTTTGACACTTGCTGTTTTTGATTTGATTAGGCAATTTGTTTCCAAAATATATTACTCTATCAGTCAAAAAATCTAATTGGTTTGGACAAACACATTACAAAAAATGTATCAAAATAATGTGTCAAGCAAAATTTTTCTCATAGCTAGTAAACATGGCCAATAAAGTTAAACCTATTATTTTATTTGTTTGAACAGGTATAGGATTAAGTTGAGTTCAGTTTGGTTTTTATAACCTATCAAATGTCAGAGGTGATCTAATGCCAAATCCATCCTTGTAGAAGAACAGTAGTGCTATTTAACCGATAGCTGCAGAAGTGGGTTTATACCTTTCCTAAGACCATTAGTCTGAAAGTGAATGTTAATTACTCAACTGGAGTTTGAACTCCGTGATGTTGCAGTCCATCACGTTAACCACTACACCACAGCATTTAGTCAATTAATTTTAGTTGCATGAACATAATCCATTCAGTAACATAGATATTAGTTAATGTCATGGTTTTCAAAAATAATCTGGACTTTTAATTTGGGAGTAAAAAGTATATATATGGCTGAAAGGAATAGAATATAACCTTGTTGGCTGGACGTGTATATTCTGACTGCACCTCTGCAGAAAGGTAAGATCTCCTTTCTACCCACAAACAAGTATTTTGGATTAGACACTAAACCATTTGTTAAAGAGTTGGAGCTTTGAGGTATATGGAGTATCCCTTCATTGTTATTACTACCAGGTCCACTCTGAACTGGAGTTGTAGTACCTGTTAGAACTATTTAATCATTTAAAAAAAGTAGAAAGTAAGAAGTGATAGTATCCAGATTACACATAGATCACAATTTCCTTACCCAGTTGTATTTATTCAGAGGTGAAGATTGGCCAATCAGGTTCCATTGATGGTGAAACATCCTAACAAAATGTATCAACTTTTTGCCAATAAAAAAAATTACAAAGTGGAAAACATTAAGAAACTTTTTGAAAGTATCAATGTTGATAATTTGATACTGAATTTGTATAAAAGCATAAATGTATATAAATTTATATTTTCTTTTTCTTTTTTTTTCCTAAGAAGAATTTTAAAAATTTGTTTTATCTTTATTTTATTTTTTATGATTTAAAATTAATGACTAAAAATATTTCTAAAAATTATTAATTTTCCTTTATAAACTTTTTCAAAACAGTTTTGATTTGGAGGGGGGAATTATTTTAATTTATTTTATTTATTTTTGTACAATTAATTTACCAATTGAAAATTTTATAATGACTAGCATTCTTTTATAATTATAAATATTTTCAAAACTAGATTTTTATACAATTTAAAAAAATAATCTGCATTAAATAATCAATCAAAGGTGGATATACCAGTTATTTTATTTATTTTTTTAATAAAGAAATGTCCAAAATTTGTATTCCAGACTCAAACATGTACTTGTTTATGAATCAAATGGTTGTTTTCATGTAAGACATGTTAAACAGCGTGTGTTGTTTTTGCTTCAGCTAAGTGAAAGTCATGAGAGAAACCTCACCTGACAAAATGATTAGTGGGTGGGAATGTTTGAAGGGATTTCTCTGTACATGCCTTTCTACATGGAATTGATAAAGCAATCATTTTTGTCTTTTTATGTAGACTTTTGCATTTTTTTTTTTTTTTTTTTAAGTGATTAATTTCTTTTTCTCTCTCTCTCTCTCTTTTAGGGGAAAGAGAATTAAAGAACAGAATCCGAGAATTGTTCCGGTTCCGGAAGAATGGTCTCATGACACTTGCAGGTCAGTAAATTTCTGTTAGGATTCTGAATGTTGCAATTTTGTCTCCTGTCTATATCAGCATATATGAAATACTCTAGCAACTTGCATTTTATTAGTTCAAGTGATACATTCAGAATAAAAGATGATTCTTTATAGAAAGTATAGAATAATTTTTATAAAATATGGAATAATTTTCTTCCAAGTATTCTGAAATAAAAATTATTTTAGTTTTAATTGGTGAAACAAGCCCTGAAGTGAAGGTGATAATTTTCTACTCTAATTATTTGTGTATAACCCCCCCCCAACTTTGAACTACAAAATCCTGCTTAACAGTCAGCAATATAAGGTATATGTCAAGGGTAAAGTGGATTAACTCTGGGAAAGGAGTAGCGCTCTCCCTTACACCTCGGTGTAGTAGCTATTGAAAAGGAGCCTTCTGATTGCCAACTTTACTTACTTACATTCAGTCTTAAAACATATTTACACAGTATTTCGCCCAAACACATAGACATGTTGACACGTTAAGAGAAACAAAATTTTAAACAAACATATAACAGTGTAAAACACAGTTTGGATTATAGAACGAACTTCTGATCCTTCTGTCTTGAATATATGGTAAAGTATGTAGCAGAAAAAAATTAATTATATAGTTTTTGTGTATGTACATTTTCATTTTTAAGTAGTTTTTGTGTATAATACTCACCTCAAACTTGGAAGTTAGAAAAATAATGCATCTTCTACACAAATGATTACAGTAGTTAATATTCTAAACATTTTAATCATTTTCTTGATAATTCTATTACAAACAAAATCTTGTTTATGTATTAATAATTTGCATCCTCCAAGTCATTCAGAACCATTTTATTCATCACATCAAAACTGGTGATGATATACACACTCAAATGAATTCATTCAATCCAATTATCTTTCGCTTTCTTTTTATTTATTGATTTATTTATTTATATATGAATTTAGTTTGTTGATTGAAAAAAAAATTCTTTTATTACAGAGGTTGTAGTTTTTAAAAACAGAAAATATAAAAGGGACCGAAGGAAAAATACTAAAAATCAGCCGGTGAGTAATCTTCTGTAATATCATTTTCTATTTGTTGAAATGTAATTCTAATTTTTCATCTTGAATATTTTTATCTTCATTACTAAATCAGTTGCTCTTCTATGCTATCCTTTCTTTCTATCTCTCTTATGAAGAACTCTTCTTGATATTTTCATGGCTATGGAATTATAGTAACTTTTAGCTAATTTGTATTGTATTTAATTTTTTTTTTTTCTGATCTAATCAACATTTAAACTGCTTTGTGTTGAGACATTCTTTCCTCTCTCTCTCCCCCCCCCCATATTTGTAAATTTATCAAACTTCAACTTTTCAAATTCTCTTGTATAAAGAAAATTTAAAGAATCTTTCAACACAATCCAGATGTGATTCTTTTGCAAAAGCTGCAGTTGTAGTCTGCATTATTGTTAATCTGATTAAACAATCAAAATGTTGCAAGTAATTTTGTTGTATCACAAATTGAATAAGTAATCATTTGCATATTAGAAGTTGTGTATATATTTACCCAACCCCTCCACACAAGCAGGATCCAACACAAGGTCATTTTTTAAGTGGAGTTAACAGGTTTGAATTTAAAGTTTTCCTTCTCCTAGACCAGTTGCCATAACATGGTTAAAGAGCTCAGTTTGTCCTCCTATTTACCCATAGCTGGAAATAGAATAGTTGGATTCATACTTTTCCCAGGGGTTTTAGTACTATGTGTAATGCAAACAGACTTGTCCAGGATTTGAACTTGGTTCGCTGTATCCATTTCCTATGACAATAATCATTACACTACAAGTTGTCATGAAGAACATTTTACTTTGCGATGAATCTTTTCTCTTCTTGATTAAACATATTCTTGTTAGTGTCTTTGATTTTTTTATTTATTTATTTATTTATTTTTTATTTATATATATATATATATATATATATATATATATATATATATCTCCAAATAGTTTATTATTCCTTCATTCACTTGGTAAGTAAATGGAATGTGTTTTTACTAATTTTTTAATTGAATTTATTCAACTCTACTTTAATTTCTTGGATAGTTTTTTTGTTTATTTGATATTTTATTGTATTTTATTTTGGGATTTGCACATTGAGAAATTCTTTTGAGTTTTTGAAAAAATAAAACAACTTATGAAATTTTTTATGCTTCATCTATAAACCCTCATCTCATTTTAATTTCTGATTTATTTTACTCTGCAGTTTTTAAAAATTTGAATTGAAAAGTGGGGATTTATCTTTCGCTTGTAATTGTTGGACAATGGATAATACTTGTGTGTGCATTTTTTGGTTCCTTTGTTCATAAGAGAAAATTTCTTCCATAAAAAGATGCTATGAATGAAAACTAAAGATTTTATACTGGCTCTTATCATTGGAGTTTTCCCACAAAAGACGTCCTATTTTTTATTGTCTTTGGGGGTGGGGTACCTTTTCACATTTTATTTTTGAATTTTTTGAACTTCAAATTTTAATGAAAATTTGATTATTCACATATACAGGGTATTAAAAAAATTCTATCATTTTGTAATCAAATAACTTGATCAATTTTCATTTAAATCTTCTCAAGTTTTAACAACATGTATAGAAGCAACACAAAATTTTATGTTTGTTGTTTAGACGCCTTTTCTTTTCCAGTGAATGGCGTTTCTAGACCTAAAAAGAAAAAAAACATAACATTTAACAGAATTTTGAGTTGTTTCTACACAAAAAGTTTAAAATTTGAGATGATTTGAATAAGAATTGGTCAAGTTATTAGATTACTAAATCATAAATTTTTCTGAAACATTCTGTACTTGTTAGATACTTTCTTAAATAAAATGTTTAGCTATGTCCCAAAAATTTCCTTAAAAAACATTTTATATTTGAAATCTCTTTGAAAATTATCTTCAAAATTTTAAACTTGTCTTAACTGAAGAATTATTTCAAGAAAAAAGTCTTTTTGAAATACAAATATATATATATATATATATATATATATATATATATAGTTCCTCTCTCTCTCTCTCTTAGCTGAATGAATCAACATAAAATACTTGATAAAGATATTCAGTTGACAATTCATTTGAGGTCAGTTTACCTGTCAATTTGTTGTTTGAAACCAGTTAAATCATAAATATTGAAACAAGAACAGTTTTTTTATTTTTATTTTTTTATTTTTTTTTATTGTTATCTAAACATTTCTGGTGTTGACTGTTGTTAAATATTCACAAATTAACTCAGTTTTGTTTTTGTCTAGGACAGCCGTTCGCAGGAAGAAAAGGGGTCAATGGTTTCCGAAGAAATAAAGTAAGTATAAATTTATATCTAAAGAAATATGTAGCAGCTATTATGATTAGAGATGGATAAGCTATTATTATTTTTAAGATCATATAATTGGATTTTTTTTCTCTGGTATTTAATGAGATTTTCTGATGCTTGTAAAATAATGGTGTTTGGATTTATTTTGTCTGATAACAACAAAAATAAAAACCAAATAAGTATGTGGTTGGCAATTTCTTCAGTTTTTAGCACTTAAAAAAGTTGAAGGAATTAGTGTCATTGTTTGTTTGGTGATGATGCCTATGTCATCATTATTATCATCAAGGATTCTCTTGATTCTTATCTGTCTCTATTGGGCATCTTTCTTAGCAAGTCCTCTAGACAGCATCCATTTATGAGCTCAGAGCTCATAAATGTCGGATTTTGCTGGTCGGCTAATACTGGTATGTCCATGAGTTGGAGTCCATAAGAGATGGTTGTTTATGAGTTTGTTCTTACTTCCCCAGAAAAGGTCAGCATGTTTTGCCTGTCTTACTTGGATGGTTTGTGAGATGGGAGGTAAGTGGCCTTACAACTGCTGTTTTGTAATGTGCTGCTTTATTCTTTCCCAGATTTGGTATTCCACTTCCTATAATATACACTGTGTGTGCATGAGAGAGAAAAGGCAAAAATTTTTCAAATAAAGTGGCTATGATCATTTTTCAAAGACTGGATTGATCACAGGTTAAACTGAAAAGTTAATCCTTCAAAAAGAAAAAAAAAATTCTACTTCTAATTTTTGCTGATTTTCAGTTTTAATTTATATTTTTGCAATCAGTATTGAATATATTGTTTTACAAATTTTTACCAATAAAAAATGATTTTCTTTCCAAATGGAAAATGTGTATTAATCCAGCCCTTCTGCCATGGGCAGGGTGTGACACAAGGTCAGTTTTTTAGCAGAGTGCAGTTTGTTAGAATTCAGAGTTTTCCTACTTCTACACTGGTTGGCTTACCAAAGTTAAAGAACCCAATCTGCCCTACTATTTACCTATAGCTTAGAATAATTTCTCAAAGTGCATGAAAGATGGAAAGTAACTCATTAGAGATGTGTCTGTTAGAAGATTGCCTGAAATACAATTGAAATCTGTCTCTTATAAAAGCCCCATCCAACCACAATAAGGTATACCTTTCCTGTTATGCAATTGATTCCACTATTTCAAAGTACCTGATGTCCAGAAACAGGTTTTCTTTTCCAAAATGCTATCGCTAATTTGTTTGTACAAAGATTTTCTTATTGTGAATCAAATACTAAATAACTGTTTTTATTTTGGATCATTTTACACTTTTTTCTTCTTTTTTCTTTTTTTTTTTTTTTTTTTTTTTTTAATTTTTCAGAGAAAAATTAGATTCACAAGAAAACGAACCCGGTAAGTGATATTTATTTTCTCTGTTTAAGTGTTATGACTTTAAAGTTTCTTCTGTCTTCATTGTAAAATGCCATTCTTTCTTGAACTTTCAGATTAACATGGCATCTTTTTAAACAAATTTAGTTAAAATAAAAATATATCAAAACTGTTGGTGTGTTGCTCAGTTAAAACTAATTTAAAAAAAAAATGTGTACTTTAATTCTTATATATAATATATACACCAGCCAATTAGCATAATGGTTAGTGTTCATCAATGGTCCGAGAGACTGGGGTTCAATCCCAGATTGAGTTATACCCAATGACTATTTGCTTATCACTCCGTATTATAAGGTACAGGTCAAGGATAAAGTGGAGCAATCCAGGGAAAGAAGTAGCTCCTTCCTTTACACCTCCATGTATTGAAAAGGGAGCTTTCAGGTCACCCTCGACTTACATATATAATGGTTAAATTTATGGTTAGAATTTTACTCTAAAAGCACTTCCAAAACGCAATATCCTTAGAGTACCCAATATAAAAAAGCCAAGCTATATCGCAATATAGAAATGACAGTAATAACTTAGGATTCTGAGTTTCGCATCTTTGACTGTCTGGTGAGCTGATAATCCACATATTCAATAATGTACATTTTTATATTCTTTTTGGGTCACATGCATTATGGCTAGAAATCTAGAAAATATCAGACACCCTGACCAATCAAGGAAAATAAAAGCATATACATATATATAAAATCACTACCACTTTTTTGCTGAAGGTCATCTCCTCAATTCTACAAAAAGTACCTGTGGGAATGTGGTTCCTCAGATGGACTTTACTCTTAAATTCCTGCGGTATATATGACCAGCAAAAGACCTGTCTTTAGCATTGACATTAACTCCTTGCACTCTTATTTGATTTCTCAGTCCTGCTTTAGACCCTCATACTTTGTCATGGAATTCACACAAATTTCTTGTCAGTTACTGTGGAATGACCTGTGTAAAATCAGCCTGTGATTGTTTGCTATCATAAGATTTCGTGACTAACTAGTCCAACTTTGGACCAACAGACCCTACTGCAGATATTACAAATATGTTCAGGTTGAAAAGTGTCCAGAACTGAAGCCAAATCCCTTTTCTGAAATGCTCATTTCAAGATGGAGTGTTTGATTTTTTTGTACTTCAAGTGCTTTACAGTCGTCATAGATCACATTTTTTTCCCAAATCAGTTGATTTTCTGTCATCTGTTCCCAGTCTTTAATGTCTACACTAAGTGACCTAAGGTAGTTTTTGACAATGTCCTTAAAATGTTTCTTACCACATAGTAACTCTCCATGAAACAACTGCTTAGTTAACCTAACATTCTCCATCCTAGTAAGATTCCCTGTCAAACGCATCTGGTTGTGTATGAGGAGCATTTCAATACTGATTGTATTGGCTTGCTAAAGAAAATTGGTGTTTGGTATCAGAAACTACTGTTTGATGTTTAGGATCTTTCTAAGACTGGCCCAGTCAGCTGGGGCTGCAAAATGCATCGACTGCATCTCTGCAGAGGAGTAAGACTCCCTCACCGAGTGTCCTTGATATGACACCAAACAATCTGACGGTGAGACTTCGGTAATGCTGGAGCTTTGGGGAATGTGGAGTACCCCTTCGTTGCCATTACTCCCAGGTCCACTCTTTACTGAACTGGTAGCACCTGATAGGGTCCTATCTATGGGTCAAATAGAACTATTTGACATTTAAACTGTACTTATGGTAAACTGAATTGTTTAAAATAGAACTGTTTGAGATTTAATTGTGTGTAAACAAATGACTGATGTTTAATTGAATTGTTAGTGATACATAGCTATTCCTGAAAACATTAAGCTGTGTGCAAACAAATGATTAATACTACCTAGAATTATTCGTATTAGATAAAAATAAGTGTAACCATTTAACTGTGTGAAAAAAATGAGCTCAGACTCATTCAAAAATGTTATCTACAAAATGTGTTTAGAAATCATATTTTTAATATATATGTATAAAAGATTTGGTATTAAATAACCTACAATGGCTGATATGCCATAAAGCCAAACCAATCTTCCTAAGACAAGCTTGATAGAATATTGTATATTCAGTATCTATGTTATTATTCTGCTTGTTTGTACATACAATTGTTTATGCTTTTATACTTAGAATCAGTATGTAGTATCTGTTCAATCCGTGGCCTTTCTGTGCTGGCATTGATTATTATCTCTAATGGAAAGTTTAGGCTGATATTTGTTGTTCAAGTTGACTCATCCAAAATGCAATGCTTTGTTTTCGGTTCAGAGAATTCAGGGAAAAAGCTAAAACAAAACAAAACAAAGGCTTTAATTGTAAAAAAAAAAAAAAAAAAATTGCTAGCTATCATTCTTTGATGGTTAGTTAAATGATTGTCAGGATGCTACAGTTGGTCCTTGATGGCATCTCCAAGCTCAAAGTAATGAGACAATAATAATAATAGAATATCTATCTGCACTCTTCATCTGGTCTTCTCTAGGAATACTTGATATCCTATATCTGTGTTTAAACTCATGATCACGGACAAGTAAATGGGCAATTTTTACAAAATGTAATGGAATATTAAAAATATAATAATGATGACTATTAAACATTCAGAAATAGACCAGATTTCAGCATTAAAAGGAATTGATATGCTGTTAAACAAATAAACCTAATTAGAATTGAAACTTGGTTTTATTGTATTTTAAAGTCTATATAGACTTCCTTTAGTCAAACAGATTCAATTTAAATGGATATTTTGAATTTATTAAACACAAAACAGTTGGACAAATTTATAATACAGTATATACTCGCATATCGAGAGACTTTCTGACTCCTTAATTTTAGCCTGAAATTAGGGGGTTGCATTATATGTGAGGTACAAACTTAGTGTGTAAACAATTGGCCAAGGCTAGGCCTAGGCCAACTGGCACACTTACAATTTCCATCTGCAAAAGTCAAAAAATAATTCCAGTTAGTATCAGAAGTTAATTGAGTAAATATGGTACTTGGCTCTAAATTTTCCATTCCCTACCAATTTTTTTATTTTTATTTTTTTTTAATCTAAACTCTAAACAACTTCCAAGTGTTAATATCGTTCATCCTTTTCAAAGTTGAGTCACTTTTTGATTTTGTGTAGAAATAAACTTTCATTTTTCACACCTATTGAACTTTTTATCCTTTTTTTTTTTTTTCAGGCGGAAAAGGTGATGTTTTCTATAGGAATAGAAAAAAACTGGCAGCTCTTTTTGGCGTGACTTATTTTTTAAGAGAAAGGAAAGGTAAGTTATTTGGGGGTGGGGGCAACATCTGCCCTCACTCCTTAGTTCTGCAATATTTTGGTAACGGAAGGGGACTGGGGCACAATTCAGCATTCCTGGATACCATGAAGGTCATAATATCACTCGATATTTGCAAGATTCGTCTCTGGCTTGGAGCTTGACCTTGCCTGATTTTGGAGGTTCTTGTAACCTGGACAAAATTTCTTGAACCATCAGCTGTACCTTCATCTTTGGCAAAACAAATATTTTTGATTGCTTTTACAGCTTTACGGCCTAATTTTAACTTGTAAAGCATTAGTTCTCATATTAGACTGTTACGCATTGGTACAGGTTTCAGATCACACACATGGTGAAGTAATGCTCAATATGTCGTGGCCCAGTCAGCTGAGACTGCAGAGGGGTAAGACTCACCAAATGAGTGTCCTGGGTAAACTATCAGATGGTGAGGCTCCTGTAATGCTGGAGCTTAGGGGAATGTGGATTACCCCTTCATTGCCATTGCTCCCAGGTCCACTCTGGTAGCAACTTATAAGGTCCTATCTATGAGTCAAATAGAACTGTTTGGCATTTAAACTGAGTGCAAACAAATGACGTATGCTATATTGAATTGTTTGAATAGAACTATTTGAGACATGTAAACAAATGACTGATGTTTAATTGAATTGTTAGTGATACATAGGAATACTTGGAACCATTTAACTGTGTGCAAAAGAATGAGATCAGGCTCATTTAAAAGTGTTAACAAAATGTGTTTACAAATCATATATATATTTTGATATGTATGCATAAAGAGAATTTGGCATTAAATAACCTCCAATGATTGATATGCCATAAACCCGAACAAAACCAAGCCTCTATCACAGATATTGAGCACTAATTATGAATAAATACAGAAACCATTGTGTGTGTGTTATATTATATTATATTATATTATAACAGTGTTGGTTGTCACTAAATCACTTTGTGGGTTTGTATTGAACCAAGTGCAATATAATATGGAAAGTGCTCAATATCTAGGATAGAGCTATTGTACTGTTATATTATTATTTTCATTAAGCACATACTATCAAAGATAACTATAGTATATATGATGTTTATGCGACATTTCATCAATTTATTATTATATCCTAGCCCAATTCTCTTCCCTAAATATACCAACATTGTACAATTTTATATTGTAATACGATATATTCCTACTTATACCCATTGTGATTCTGGTCTACCATAATATAACTATTTGAATATGCTTACAAATCAAATCTTTATTCATTCCCCCCCCAACATGCAATGACAATTTTTTTGTTCCTTAGCTATAGTCACCTACACACAGAGAAATAAAATAATGTAGCAAAAAATTTGGATACAGCGAATTTATATCCGGTTAAAACAATGTGCTGCATTTGTACCTTCACTTACACTCACACATACACACATTAATATGCAACTATAACCCACACAAGCATACACACACGCGCACACATACACACATACACACACACACACACACACACACACACACTTACAATCACACGTAAAGATTCCTACAAAATCCCAACGTTTTTTTGACTGTATTTTTTCGATTCATTTCATTTTTTTTAACTGCCTGATGATTGTTTTGCAAAAAGCTCCATGAAACCCAGGGGTCGCAGTCTAAATTCCATGAATTTTATTTATATATATATATATATATATATATATTGTAATAATAATATTATTATGATTTGTAATTATGTAGCCCTACAAAAATGGAACATCAAAGTGAGATTTTTATTTAGAGTATCATGCTTAAAATTCTCTTAGAGAATAAAGCAATTTCCAGTCCAATTTTGTAAGGTCTGCATCATCATTTTCTATTCATCAAAATTCAATGATAACTGTATATCTAATGTAGCTAATTAAAGATGGGGAGTAATATCTAATCTTCTAAATTGCAACATTATGGTGAGAGAGTTCAAACTCCAGTCATGCTATTACATTCTCTTTTGGATTAATACTCTTAGGAAAGGCATGAACCCTCTTATCCCTCCAGCTATCAGTTAAATAATACTACTAGTGTTCTTCCACAAGGATGGCTTTGGTATTAAACAACCCACAAAGTTTGATATGCCATTAAACAAAGAAATCAGACTAATTAGAATCTTTCACTTCTTCCTAAATAGAAGTATTAATATCATAATGGACCACTGTTGCAATGGAAACCCAATGGATTCACAAGTTGTCTAATTAAAGATAGGCGAAAATATATAGCACATTTGGGTATAGTTTTCTTTATCCTTTTGAATTTGCTTGAAAAGTATTTTCAGATTAAAACTGGGTAGATTTATGGAAAAGAATTTGAATCCTTAACAGCTGAATGATTTAATACTCAATCTTATTTTTTTATTTATTTATTTATTTATTTATTTATTTTCTTCTTTTAGAAGTCCCTTCGGTGGAAGCAGCAGCAGCCGCAGCAGCCGCAGCAACAGCTTTACTACTACTATTTCTTTGTAGTCAGTGTGGTGGCCTCATGATCACTGGCCACCTTCGAGACAGGAGAGCTGGACTGCTTCCTGCTCACTGCGCTCTCTCTCTCTCTCTCATTTCTCTCAGCTGCAGCAGAATCAGATTTAGGTCAATGATCACCTCTATGATGTGATGAAGAACTCGCCCCTCCTCTTCCCTATTCCCTCTATAGACACACACGCACACACATAAACACGCATGCGCGCACACACACAAACACACACGTTTACCTACTGCTGGCTAGCTCAATCTTCTCTTATTCATTTTTTTTCTTTTCTCTCTCTCTCTCTCTCTGTTCTGACCCTGTTGAAAATCCAAATTTACATTCCCATCCACCCCGGTCTCTCTCCCCCTCCTCTTTCTCATTCACTTTTCTTCAGGAACATTCAATGCTGCAAGAATGAGTTGTGTGTTTTGTTAGGGTTTCTTTATTTAACAAATCTCAATGTATGGATGGACAGAATGAGAAGAGGTTTGGCAATTCTGGACACACCGTGTACAACATAATATTTTTCACTTCAATGAAGTAAATTACTTGACCATTGCAATGGTGTTTGTGCCTGTTGGCAGCAGAGGTTCCTCTACACCTCAAATATTAATCTTTTTCCCCCCAATCTGCTTTCTACATTAGAAAAATTCCATTATTTGTTTTATCACAATGAATAAATGTGTGCATGTGTGTCAGTCTCTATGAAATCAAACTTGTGGGTTTGACTAATGTAAAGAAAAAATGTCAAAAGATGTTTTTAGGGCACAAGACTGAAAAAAAAGGGCTTTTTAAATATTGAAATGGAATGAAAGTGTTTGGTTTCAGGTTGTGTATAGGAATAAAAGAAATGGGAGTGAGTAAAAATTATTTTTTTTGGACTGCTGATATTTGCAGGTCTCGTACTTCAAGTTTGTGAAGGGGGTCCTTTCACTTTACCCTTGTCTACTGATGTTTTTTTTTTTTTTTTTCAATGGCAGTTATTTTTTTTCGCTACTTTTAAGGCATGCATAAAAAAAGTGTAGGTATTTCTATTAACAAATAACTTTTCTTTTTTTTTTTTTTTTTTCTTTGTTAGCTGACATCTTAATTATATTTTCATTATCTTCATTCGTTAGTTGTCTGTATTCGATTTCCTGAATTAACAGTTAATCTTTTCATTCTCATTAAAAAAAGAAAAAAAAAAACAATAA
>CAUZXS010003880.1:90000-92289 GCA_963585895.1 Sepioteuthis lessoniana | reverse complement strand
GATTGATAGTTGTTTTAGTGTACTATTTTCAAATCGGAAACAAAAAAAGAGCTCAACATTATTATAAGTAGAGTTATTAACAGTCACATGGGTCTCATGTACATTGAGACACCCTATATATATTAAACAAGTTTGGTAAAAGAGCATGGGGCCTTGTTTTTTTAATGATCTAATAAGACAGCCATCGGATACAGTTAATTTTGATATCAAGAACCATTCTGTGTTTTCTGTAGCTTACTTGACAGTTTCTTGGAATCAGGGTCCAGTTTATAGAGAAGTTGCCCTAGGTTCTTCTTCTAAGCGCTTTCGATTATATCCATTGGTCGTTTTCAGCGAGATTATTTGTTTATCTTTTGTATGTTTTTATTTAGTTTTAGTGCGAAATTTACAAAGCTTTTTAATTCGATGTAGAACGAGGCCTCATGAATGGGACACCAAATGAGACTCGAACTCACTCGTGAAGATTTACTAGTCTAGCTTGTTAACCATTACACCAGCCGAGGTGCCAATTTTTGCGGAATTCAAACGACCGTTTTTGCATCGTACTCTGTATTTATGATTATTTCAAGCGACTATTTCGTTGTATTCGGATTTTTGTTGTTCTTGTTTCTTGGAACAGGACACGACCAATTACCATTATCGACACTTTCTTCGATGTATTTGCCATGCAACTATCGGAGGATTGAGCGTTGGATACAGTGTGTGTGTGTGTGTGTGGGGGGGTGTAAATGGAAAGGTCGGTTTCCACCCTTTTTATATTCGCGCCTCGGCACGCGTTTGCAATTCACAGGCAAGTGCGTCCCGCGAAGATGTCGACTTTGGTCTTATTAAAAGTCAAAGCTAAATGAACTGGAATCGATACCCGATGCGGATCTGCTGGCAAAATCAGTGCCATTGATTTTTCGGGGAGGAGGGGAAGAATGAAGGATTCGAAATCTCACAAATGTTACGGAATTAGAACTATTCTGCAGAATACGGGACGGAGGGGGGTGGGGTGGGGTGATAAAGGAGTTGAGGGGAGGGTGTACTAGAAGCGGGGTAAAAAGCGGTTCGAAAATGGACGGCAAAAATAACGCTTACAGTAGAAGTTAAGACGAGAAAGAAAAGGAGAGATTGTAGAAAAGGAGAGATTGTAGAAAAAGGAGAGATTGTAGAAAAAGGAGAGATTGTAGAAAAAGGAGAGACTGTAGAAAAGGAGAGATTGTAGAAAAGCGCGGGAAAAAAGATGATAAAGAGTCATGTGCATTGGGGGTAGGTGGAAGTAAATACATGGGGGATTATTTTATATAGTTTTAAATCACGTGTCCGAAACAGTTCAAGTTCTGAAAAGTATCCGCTGTGGTTGGTAGTTTCGTGGGAGTTGGTGCGCTGACACGTTGAGCGTTCTTTCACTCCGTGTGTGATTTAAAAGCCACTCAGATGAACATGCAACGTTGTCTAAGTAGGGAACTCATGCTATATAAGATCGATGTGCCCGTGGTGTTATGGTTATCGTCGTAGGAAATGGACACGACGACACGAGTTCAAATCCTGGACGAGACTGATTGCATTTCACATAGCACTAATACCCTTCGGAAAGATATGAATCCAATTATTCTCCCTCCAGCTATGGGTAAATAGTAGGACAGACTAGGTTCTTCAGTCTTGGTGAGGCAACTAGTCTAGGAGAAGGAAAACTCTGAATTCAAACCTGTTAAACTCCGCTTAAAAATTGACCTTGTGTCATATCCTGCCCGAGCGGAGGGGTTGGTAAATAGGATTATGCAATTCTGTTGACTCTTTTTCAACAAAGAGGATAAATACGAAATATATTTTAATGGCAACCCCATTACATAATAGATATTTCAAACGGATATATATATATATATATATATAAGTTCGATCTTGGCCATAACACCACTGTGGAAGCAACCCAAAATATTTATTGTGCGTCATAGCGT
Organism: Sepioteuthis lessoniana; assembly: GCA_963585895.1. Classification (NCBI taxonomy): domain Eukaryota; kingdom Metazoa; phylum Mollusca; class Cephalopoda; order Myopsida; family Loliginidae; genus Sepioteuthis; species Sepioteuthis lessoniana. The sequence goes on along the minus strand of CAUZXS010003880.1, from coordinate 90,349 downwards.
GACTGGGTTTCGAACTCGACTACTGCGAATCTGTAGTCCAGGACATTAGCTACTACGCCACGGGCACTCTCTCAATAAACCTTTTCACGTTACTCAATATCAAGGCGCAGCTGATCACAGTAATCAGATGGTTGAAGGAATTTCGCTTGAGCTGCAAAAACCTCGATGATCAGGCAAGGTCAGCTGAGCCTAAAAGTGTGGATTTTGAACCTATGATTCAAGCCAAAAGAGCCAAATTCAACGAGTATCAATCGGAGAGTATCAGGCGAGAACATTCACCTTTACGGCCCTGGGAGCAAAAAACATTCGGGGGCTGCTGAATTGTGCCTCACGTACAACTAAAATATAG